>DWQW01002680.1:0-25704 GCA_018249695.1 Heliconius erato demophoon
TACGCAGGCCATACACAAAGCGTATGGCGAGATTTTGAAGTCGCTCTAATTTGTTAAGTAGCTCCTCGGTCGCATCCAAATAGCAAACGTCAGCGTAGTCGAGAATTGGAAGGAGAAGACATTGCGCAAGCATAATTTTGGTTTTGTGAGGGAGGAAGTATTGGAGACGCCTAAGGGAATGGAAGGAGAAATGCATGCGCTTGCTGATTGCATTAATATGCGGTGCCCAAGACATGTTACAATCTATTATAAGTCCCAAATTCCTGACTTCGCTACAATACGGAATAGGCACTCCAGAGTAGCGTATCGCAGGCACAGAATCCCAGATGATTTTATTTCTAAGCCTATTGCTGCCTATAATTATAGTATGTGATTTCTTAGGGTTAATTAATAGACCAAAAGATTCAGCCCACGATTGTATAGCATCCAGATCGCTATTTATGCTTTCAATGGTTGCAGACAATTCATTTAAATAACTGTGACGGTAAAGCTGCAAATCATCCGCATACAGGTGAAAGGGAGAAGTAATGATTATTTCTATTAAAAATATATTCTTTTTTTCGTATTTGTCGGAGGCAATTGTGGTTTAATAAGTAAATTTGAGGGTTCGATTCCCACTTAAAGGAACTATTGATTTTCATATCTCAGGATACATTGACTGAAAATTGGACTGTAAGCGAAATTCAGTGCTTTTACCTTCTATATATATTTTTAAATTGATAATTTAAAAACGGACTCCACGGAGTATTAATAATATAAATGTAATGAGCATAGATTCGCTATGTTTAATAGTAAACGGTCCAAGGTTCCACCAGCCACCTTCCAATTCCACCATCAGACCAGCTAATTGGTGCAATATTTATAAGTGCATATAGAATCTGAAGGTTCTTAGATTTTATTACATAGTTATCTAATTACAGCTCGACCTGGTGAAAGAAATTATGTTATAATCAGACATTAACTCGTGGCGAAGGGGCATAAAGTGTGACTGTAATACCGACTGGTTGTGGGTTCGATCTCCACTTGTCGAGGACAAGCGCGGCGTTGAGTTCTGCCACTCAACGCACAATGCCTCCAGAGTTCGGCAGAAAGTGGTTAACGGAGTGTCTTAACACAAGGTTCCCTCTTACCCTGCAGTGTGCGGGATACAGCGTGAAGATAATTTTATTTATCCGGCCTTTTAAGGCGAGCACAACCTTTTAAATTATGAAGATATTTAAGAAATATCGCATAGTTATTTCCGCAGCATCCAAGCAAGTGAAAGCGAAAATAAATTATTTTTATCAACTCAACTTTGCGATAAGACTTGTTACTGTCACCGTTATCCGAGCATAAATGTTTCAAAGAAATATCTTAACATTTTTTCCCTTAATCTTCTAACTAAATGTTTTGGGGAGGCTAATTAAAAGTTTGAAGTATAAGGATATGTTAAATGGAACGCTGTCAAGTTCAGACTTCTGGTAAAATTGATACGTTTAATAAGGGTAAGTTTATTTTTTAGCAGTTTTTATAAAATTCTGAGATAAATATGTGTGATTGAAGAAGTTATAAGTTCCATATTGGGTAACTATAAAATGTACAATTTTTTTACACGATTGCGCGATGCAAATGAGGGTAATGTGTTTATCGATGTATGTATTTATATGTATATTTTATATATGTATATATTATGTATGTATGTATGTAAATATATGTTTGTTCCTTTGTGGGGGTGTAGATGCCAAACAATTATGAACGTACATTTTTACGATTCTTACTGAAAAATTTAAATGAGCCATTTAATTTTTTAAGCTGGCTTTTTTCTAATTTGCAAATAGATAGAATTTTATTTTTAACATTTTTTTAAAGTGTTATTCCACACTTAGGGATAAGTAAATAAGTATAGATATAATTTGTTTATGTGCATATTGATTATTAAATTATTATGAAGGTTTTATTGTTCTATCATTCTTGACAAAATTCTAAATCTTTAAGTTTTTTTTCATATTACACTAAAATCTTTATTTATAATTTTTTTCTGCTTTTTTTATATTTTTTTTCTTATACTCTGTATGCGTTATGCTTATGATGTTAAAAGGTTTGTGTTATTTAAAACGACTTCAAACATTGATCGTAAATAGTAATATATTTTTATAGATTTATTATAAAGAATATTATCCCGATTTTATTATTTTTGTCCAAACATATCCGCTAAGCAATTTTGTGAGATTTATTTTGATTTTATTTTGCTTTAAATTTTACTAGATGCTGAGCACATAGTCTACAGGCGGCTGCTTGTAAATCAATATTATTTATTTAAAAGTAAAATTTATTGATTAAGAAATTCAATAATAGTAATGAGTTTTTAAATAATTATATATTAAGACGTTATTTATAAATATATTAATTTTTTAAAATATTCGGTAACTCGATACTTGAGACATTAGGTAAATAAATAAGAAGTTGTAAGACGTTTAGTTACGGCGCCAATCCATGAATTTCTATTTAATGTTTTAATTTTCTATTTCATTTTTGACCTACGATACAACTTTATTCAGCCAGTTTAACTTACGTGAAAAATAACATAATAGTTAAATTGCAATAAAAAAGGCCAGTCGTGGCACAGGGCCATAAGCGTGCGACTGTTAACGCGACAGGTTGTAGGTTCGATCGAGGTAATTAAAAATTTTCATTTCTTCGTTCTGGTGACGAAGCAAAGCGTGGTATTGAGTTTCACCACTGACAAAGAATTCGGCGGAAAATGGAGAACAGAAGTGTCTTAACGGAAACGGAGTGACTTACGGCCAGGTTTCTAGGTTCCCTCTGGCCAACCAACCTTGCTGTGTGCGAGATACAGTGTGAACTTAAAAAAAAGAAATAAAAAAGATTTTTTGATAATTTAAAGGCAAATTATATTTAAACAATCTTACAGTCTCAATATAGAAATGTGTGGTTTATTTTTAAAAAAGAAACTACTTCTCATTACAACGACGTATCGTTTTCATATTGCCATTAGGTATCATCAAATAAAATGATGTGTATAGTTTGAAAGGAGAAGAAGATAGGACTTTTAAAAAAGTGTATTAATAAAATACCAGGTTCGCATGAACGAGAACTAAATTCAATTACACTAAACTACCGTATGCAACGTTTTTATTAAATAATACGTACCAGGGTATCATGAATGTACTGAAGATGTGCACGTACGCACTAAGATGTTGGAGCCAATGTATTTACAAATACAATGATTGTCGTTGGCCTATAACGCCAACGTCGGCCTACTTGTTATTCTAATAAATAAAATACAGCACGGTCAACGAGTCGTGGCCGCCCTGAAGTTGGATGTATATGGCTGGCGCAGCTTTGGTTTTTTCTTACTTTTGTTTATTCTCTTTCCGAGCAAACAATGTGCAAAAATTAAAATCTAACTTTAAGGCGACCACTATTCGTCGAACGTACTGTAAATGTATGTATGTAGAAATTACACTGCAAGTACAGAGTAAATATGAACTGAAAGTACCAGGCGGTCATACGCGCGGCGGAGGTTTCATTTTCCGGTAATCTATACGCTAATGCAACGTCGACTGACGCCCCGCGGCTGACGCTCCGCCATATTGAATTACAAGTCATCGTGACGCGTCGCTGTTAAATTGCAGGTGAAATATTAAATTATTTGTGATATTTATTTAAAATTTGTAGAATAAGTGGATTTTGTACTAATTACAGGATTTTATGTTATATTATTAATATTCTAATACCAATTATTTTATATTTTAGTATACAAGTAAAATGGTACCTGCTTAATAGATATCGGAAATAATTTTCATTTTTTATAGTATAGAAATTATATTTTGCATTGTTTTTAGCATTACAAATGAATATTGAAAAATGCAAATCATCAATATACATAGGATTTTGAATAACAACAAAAATATTAAGTTTAAGTAAGTTAAGTGCAACTTATTTTGGTGCGTTTTAAAATAAATAAGGTTAGGTTTTCTTAGAGTACCTTAACATACCTACATAAAAATAAATAGGTATAAGTTATTAAGTACGTTGAGGCCAGTCCCCCTTTCTCTCTCTCACAGGCCAGTACTGAAAACGCGATAGGTTGTGGGTGTGGTTCCCACTCAAGGAATTGAAACATTTAATATTTATATTCTTTCGCTCTGGTAACGAGACAAAGCGTGGCGTGGAGGTTCGCTACTTAACACGCAATGTCTCCATTCGGCGGAAAGTGGGAAGTTTCTTAATGAGAACGGAGTATCTTAACAATAGGTTCCCAGGTTCCCTCTGCCTACCCTGTTACATGCAGGAAACAACGTAAAGCTACAAAAATGTATATAATGAATTAAAATACTAGGTAAGTAAAATAAAAGAACTGTTAAGTAAAGATATATGTAGAATTAATTGTTTTATAAATAGAATATAAAATTGTAATGAATTTATTCTAAACTGTTTATTTTTTAACTTCTGCATATAGCAAAATAGACAGAGAGAACCGAATATTAAGGCACTTTCTTCTACACGCTCCAATATTCAAAATTAGAACATCATTTTGAAAATTGCTGCGTGCATCTCAAAAATCTTATATTGAATAGCACAACTCAAAGTCGCTCATTGTCGTTTTACCAAAACGAGAAAACGAAAATAACTCATTCCCTCCAGAGGGATTCGAAGCCACAACTGTCATACTTACAATCTGAAGAAGCCGTGGTCTTTTTGTTTAATTATTTTATAATTAATCATCATCTTTCACATAAGACGATTTATTCCTATATTTCACTTTAATAGCAAAGCAAAAACAGCCAATCAAGACTCCCAATTTGGTAACCACAATTGGTCCAGGATCTTTCCGAGTCGTAAATTAGTTCTCGTTAACATATGGATTCCCGTATTCCAGCTAACAACCGTTGACCTCCGAAACTTCCAAATAAATGACCGGGCACGCCTCAATTAGCGGCTGATGTTCGTACGTTTTATGTGGAGCTTTCTTTTTTTTTTGTTTTGCCTGTTATGCTATATAGTTTAAATGTTTTTATATTATGTATGATTTGAATATAAATAATAATTATTATAAATTTATCTTTATGGTAGATTTCTTGATAAATCAGTTACTAGATTCTGAAAGTATTTAGAAGTATTTATTGCCAATATTAGGCCGTCCCTTTAATATCGCTAGCCTATAACAACTAATATTTATATAATTAAAGTTTTAATCATCCTTAGTTCTCTGTTTACATAATAAAATATAAAAAAATCAGAAAAAAAAATATTATATGGTTTTACTCTCATATAAGTTTGTTTGTATACAACACTTAATTTTATGAACATCTTATTAGCAGCTATTTTTATATCATAAGTATTCAAAGGATGCCTACCCTTGCCATGTTAATAAATTATCTCAATATACTTTTATCAAAAATCGAAGAGAAAAAAGGAAAAAAATAGCTTCACTCTTTTTCTCGCATTGCAGAGTAGACAGAAGAAATCTACCGCCAAGACATTTCGCCAATTTCCGAAAAATATTCGGAACAGGCGGAACTCAACCCAGCGATGAAAATATAATGTTGTTGTTTCATATTTATCGTTGTAGTCCTGGGTGAGTCTGACTGAACCAGTTAATTTTGGGAAATATAAAATCCAGCCTAGGGAAAAATTGTATTTTCAATATTGCTGTGAAACCCATCATCAAATAAAATAAATAAATAAATCAGCTTCACGCTGTATCCCGCACACTGCAGGGATAGTGTGTTAAGACACTCCGTTCCCCACTTTCTGCAGAATTCTGGAGGCATTGTGTGTTGAGTGGCAGAACTCAACGCCGCGCTTATCCTCGACACCAGAGCGAAGAAATGGAAATATAAATTTAAGTAAATATTTCATCTCCTCGAGTGGGGATCGAACCCACAACCAGTTTTTACAGTCACACTTCGTGCCGCTGCGCCACGACTGGCCTCTGGCAATAGAGAAAGTAAAAAACGGAGTAACTTTTAAGTTTCTTTAGTTCTATATACTTCAAAAAGGACCAAATGAGTAAAAATAAAAAAAAAATACGCATTTAGACCTAATTCTTCCAAATACGTAAAGACAGCTCTACTTGCTAGTATCTACGTATATTTCAGAGTGCGTTGGTTATTTTCAAGTCGTCCATTTCGGCCGATGTTTAACAGTTGGCCCTTAAGTGTGAATCGAGCTTACACCGGAACGTCTCTCCGGGGAGTCTACCGCTTTGCTGTCTGACCGTAACTTTGTTGAAGTAAAATATATTTTATTTTGTGTTTGTTTTTGCTATTTAGATTTGTAGGGCGTAAATTATGGCGGTACTTGGAAGTTTTACTCAGAATCTGCTAAGAGCTAGTCTATGCTAACTAGGGTAGATAGAGAGATTCTAATATAAAAAAATGTTTTATTCACACAAATATGTGCTTTGTAAGACGATCACAAATTGTAATAATTATTCTTTTGTCGGGATGTCTCGCTCTTAACCTAAGTCCGATTTTTCTGATTTTCGGATAGTTTATAACACTAACAATAATTTACTATTGGAGTGTATATGTATGTGTGTGTGTGCAACTATTCGTGTTGTTAAAAGTGTACTAGATAGTAGATAGAACATATCACAGTATAACGTAATTATTATATAAAACCTATAAACATGACTAAAAAGTCAAAATCAAAGATAATTTTATTTGAAAATAAGAAGGTATATCATACTCCATGCAGACCTCTTCCTGAAGACCTGAGAAGAATCGGCACAAGAAACTCAGCTGAACTTTTTTTTGGTTATAATTTACAGATTTATAATTATTATAAAGATTATAATTTAAGAATACTAGTGGCAGAACTCAACGCCCCTCTTTGTCTTATTACCAGAATTTTACGTTGAAGAATAATTCATTTCTCAGATCGGGAATCGAACCCACAACCATCGCGTTTACGGTCCAACACTGTGCCACTGCGCCATGACGTCCTCTATAGGTATAACATAATTTAACCTAAAATTATAATCAAACTCCATCAAACATTACTCCCTATCAGAATTATTCATAGTGCTGGGTGCATATCATTTTCTGGATACATAGCGTAGTAACGAGCTTGTCAAAGCTGGTGATGACTCTGCATATGTATGAGAGACTTGGACATCTTTATACAGTTATTGTACTTATAGTTTCTATAGGATAGGTATTCTTTCCTTTAAAAATAATTTGTATGCGTTAAGGTCATCTGACTGTAAGCGCGACGGTTGTGTGTTCAATTCTCATTCAGGGGAATTTGTTATTTTAATTTTCTAGCTCTGGTAGACAGAGCGTCGTTGAGCTTCTCAATATTAGGTTCCCTCTGTCCACGCTAGATCGCAAAAAGCGTGATGCAACGGCCTTACTCTATCTCACTCGTTGTGTTTAGGAAATGGAAAATCGGTTAAGAAACTTCGCCATTAAGACCGTACCCCACTTTCGGCTGAATTCTCGGCGGAATTCAACGCCACCATGCCTTTATACCAAAGCAAGGAAATTAAAATATTAGATATTTTATTCCTCCAAGTTGGGAATTGAACCTACAACCAACGCGCTTACAGTCGCGCGCTTGTGCCCCTGCGCCACCACGGTCTCAAATAAAATATTGCAATATAAAAAGTTTTTAAAAGCAATTTAGCTTCTAAAATTTAAAACAGTTAAAATTTAACTTTTATATACATAGCCAAATATAGATATATAAGGACTGTAATATAAATTTTATACTTTCTGAACTGTAATTGCAAAGTACTCCGTTCCCTTAATTTCCGTAGGGCAAACTGGCCAGTAACCGAGACTCGCGTAAAGTATGGACATGGCATTTAATTATCAGCGGGCTTTTACTGTCGCCGCTGTAATGAATACGGTAATTGACATTTTTTCATATATATGTATATGTTTTTTTATTTATCTGCTTATTTTTTTATTTATTTAGAGATACTATATGTTTATGTTATTATATTTTTTATTCAATAGCTTCTAGATGTGTCTAGATGGAAAAAGTAAATGGAGCCCAATTTATACTTACCTACCAAAACAACTTTTCAATTCGAAGTAGTAGGTATAGATAAGTTGCGTTAAATTTAAAAATAAATCAGTTTCATGCTGTATCCCGCGTACAGCAGAGTAGGCAGAGGGAACCTAGTGCTAAGACACTCCGTTCCCCCCTGTCCACCGAATTTTGAAGTGGCGGAACTCTACGCTGCTTGGGGATGGAATCCACAACCATCGCGTTACAGTCACACCTTTGTACCCCTGGGCCAAGACGGCCTCATGCGTTAAATTTGTTAAAGTATTTTTGAATATTTATATTGTGAATTATTTTAATTAATATGAAAAAATAATAAAGCATTTAAGTTTCTATACATATATGTTGCTTGTTTTGATCATAATTTTGTATATTTATAATAACAGAGAATATAGTAACTTGTAACTTTAACTCAAAAATACAAACCATGAGATTATTTTCTACAAGTATCCACTAATATTATTTGTTTGGTTGAACGAGATAATATCAGGAACTACTACTATGAATTGAAAAAAAAACATTTTGTTGAATAATTCATTTATCGAGAAAGGTTATATAACATCATATTATTCGTTTCAACATAATCCACTATACTCTAGTTCACAATTACCTACCGCATGAGAATGTATCATGTGTAACGCACCACTCATTGTTATTTTTATTTGACAACGCGGGCGAAGCCGCAAATAAAAACTAAAACAATATTAAAACAAAAAATGTAAATAAAAATCCGGAATATCATTTTCGTACATAAATTCATTATATCCACTCGTATTACCGAAATTTAATATGCAATTACTAAGTTTTTAATTACATCATGAAATAGGGACCTGTGGGGGTTGCGACTGCTACTACGGTTTTGCATAAATTATACAATCGGTTTTAATATCACCCGCAGGGTCAGCGCTTTCAATGAAGTGTTTTGGTAATTATCTACTGTACGTTTGTTTTAAACGAACGGGCCATTTGTGTTTATGGCGATAGCGTTTAACTATTTAATTGAGCGCTGTTTTGTTGAATTTATTGTTGAATATAGGGGAAAGGGGAGGGGGTTGAATAGTGTGGGTTTTTTGGGGGTAAAAATGGATAGAAGAACATTTGTATGTTTATAGTATAAGTGGTCATATGTTACTTTGTTTGTTTGGCTTAGGATGTAAAACGGAAAGTTCGGTTTATTACTTTTTGGTAGAAATTTCCAAAAATCCCGTAGAAATTAAGATAGTTAGACCGTTGACATTTTCACAGATGATGCATTTCTGTTGCCGCTATAACAACAAATACTAAAAAATAGAATACGATAAATATTTTAGGGACATGATTTCGTGCCGTTTTTATATATAATATCCGTCTCGCTTGGCTGGTTTTTGGTCGGTTTTTGACTTGGTCGGTTTTTGAGAAACTCTCTCTCTCTCTTTTTTCTGGTAATTGTTGAAATAAAGGTTATCTTTCATCATTTCTAATGTTCTCCAATTTATAGAAACAAATATTTTTTCTTTAATAATTTTTTAAATTGTTTTTATACGTTATCGTACACAATTATGATTACATTAATTGTATGTAAACTCGTCTAAATTCTATATACAAAGATATACGCTCCATATAGAGAATTTCTGGTTTTTCATTAGTTAAAAATTCGTTACGTTGCCAATATTTTTGAGGAAATTTCATTTTGAGATTTAGTTTATTATAATATTTTTACATAAAATTACTTAAAACCTACGAAGAATAACTAAATGTAAGATGGTGACGCCAAGGAGCGCCTTTTCTTTAGCTTATGGAGATTGGTTAATATTTTACTTACAATTTTACTAAATATTCAAAGTGAAATTATATGTCTGGAAAGTTTTATTAGATATCAGATACATGAAACTACAAAATGAAATTTGGATTTCAATAGAAAAGAAAAATATAGCCCATTAAACTGGATGGAATACCAGTATGACCTTTATGTAATAAGGATTATGAACATTAGGCCAAGTTAAGAAGTCCGTGGTGCGTGGCACCGTGGAACAGCCTTTTATTGTAAATTCAATGGTTCGATTCCCATTCGGGGAAGTGATTACATTTCAATTACTTTCCGAGGTCGTCGTGGCGCAGGCCGTGTAAACGCGACGGTTGTGCCGACGGTTGTGCCGATTCCCACTGTTGTGACAAACCAAGCCGCAAAGCGCGGCGTTGAGTTCCGCCACTTAACATGCAATGCCTTGAGCGTAAATTGGGGAACAGTAGTGCCGTGATAGGAATGGAAGAGTGTCTTAATATTAGGTTTGCAAATTTAGACTAAAAAATAATATTAAAATAATTTCCGTACTTCTGGTAAAGAACGGTATGAATTTTACCATTCAACACGACCACAATATCTGGAAAATGGTTCGAAAGTAGGAACGGTAGTAGGAAAGTAGGAAGGAAACGGAAAATTTTAACACTAGGTTCTCTCTGCCTGCCCTGCTATGCAAGATAAAACAGGAAGCTTTTTTTATTAAACATAAGGCGATATAAAATTTTTAAATAGAATTAGTAGTCAATTAAGCTTAACATTAATAATTTTTTATTTAAGTTTTTTATATGATGGGCGCAAAAAATGCTTTAAAACCATTAAATTCATTATCAGCAATTTTTGTCCATTAGTTACAACAATTTTATGTCATAATTTACGAAAAAAGCTCGTTTAAACGATTTAGAAAGCTCATATATAAAAGCTAGTCACTTAAAAGATCGTTAAATATAAGAAAAATTGCGCAGAACATTTTTATTTTCCAGAAAATAACGAACCTGGCGATATATTCTCTCACAATCACGTTAATGGAGTAGAGAATCTCGATTTTATGACTGTAATTAATTTTAGAATATGGAGACATTCTGTGCTATTGTGATAGTTTTAGTAATTTCTTACTACGCTTTATATTTGTATGTGGTGCTTCTGATGTCATATAAATTTTGTTTTATACGGTAGTTAGAAGTTAATATATAATAGTGACTGTGCTGCACCGTAAATGGTGAAGAAAGTTTGGTTCAACGTACTAATTTAAGGAATGTACTAATTTAAGGAACTGCTTAGCTTTTTTTTTAAATTCTAGTAACTTCAGTGTTCATAAATATAATAAATATGCCTTTAATAATATAGTAGGTTTCAAACTCCAAATTAAATTGTTACTATGTTTTTGAATAATGTTTTTAATTTGAAAGTTTCGTATTAAAATACATGAATTTGTAACTCTAGACAATAACAAAAGTAATTGAATATCTTATTTAATACAATAATATACATTAGTATAATACAATAATATACATTTAATACAATAATATACATTAGTATATAATCGGTGTATCGATATAATATAAGCTTGTTCACATGATAACATAACAAAGAATTTTCTAGAAAAAAGTCGAACAAAGCGACGTGTTCGAAGATTTGTTTCCTATCGGGTAATTCAATATCGTAATATAATGGCATAACTTGGTTTTCTAGTCACGAATAACCTACCTAATTGTATAAAGAAGACTGTTTTCTATATTTATATTATAATTTGCTTAGTATACTGACATGTTTTGTGTTTTTATTGTAGCTTGTATTGGACCAATTTTGAGATTGAAGTTCGAAAAAAAAAGATAATTAATGATCTTTAATTTTTGTTCGTTATGTTTAGTATGCTTAATATACTTAATATGTATGATCTATATATATTTTTCAATTTAACGTTTTTTTCGCATATTAAAGTTCCCTACTTTAGGGAGAGGGACCTCACTAGGTTCCCTGTTCCCAATGTTAAGGCAATCTGTACCCCACTTTGCGTCCTTAATTATATTTGCTGGCTATTAAGTATATAATATACCTGTGCATCCTACTACTATATAATTTTATCTACAAAACTTATTCAATCGAATCAAACAATCCTAAATTAACATCAATTCCGAACTCCGAAGTTATCGACAAAAATAATCTAATAATTTTTGCTTCCACCCGAAGTATTTAAGTATAAAATATGTCACTGAACAAGTAGAAAGTAACGATAACATCTGCCTTTAGGTAGACGGGACAAATAAATACCTTATCTCGAACGGGAAGAGCCGCGAAATGTGGCTTATCTGGGAACATAGAAGAAAAAACTTTCTAGTTCCCCTCAACATTCCGACGCCATTGTCTTTCTGCGTCCTAATTATATAAATAAAAGTTTCCGGCGGAGCTTGTTTTTGAAGGAAGAAAAAAAATTCGCTGATACAAGCGTGTTACTCGTGTAATCATCGAGATTGACAGACTTTCCAACTTTTTATATATAAATATAATAAAACGTATTAGCGGACGTCCTGTCTATTGTCTAATCGGGTTCCCGATCCCGCCGACATCGTTTGTGAACGTTGGGACGTTGAATTAATTATTGTATTTTTGTTTGTACAAGCTCAGATGAATGACAACTTTTGTTTTTATTTTATTTACTAGCTTCCTTTTGTTCTGAGAATGATTGACGTCAGCGTTTTGAAGGTCGATATGACAATGTATAGGAATATTCTTCTCAGCTTTTAAATCAATGCCGCGGTGTATATTCGTAGCTGAAAAGCCAGGTTTATTTTTTCTAAATTTTAGGGACATATAGTCTATCTTATGACCTACTATACTATATTTTCATATATAGCGAACAAGATTCTTAGGCATTGGATAGTGTTGCAATAAATAAAAAATAATATTTTTTATTTATTGCAACACTATAAAAAATAAAAAATAATATTTTTTATTTATTAAAAATAATATTTTTTATTTATTGCAACAAGAGCAATTGAAAGAATAGATTAGCACCGTATTTCTGATAGCTACCACAGTTTTCGTATTGCTTTTTTTTATCTTCACACAGTGTGACGCGTATATCCGAATGGATAAACGAAACCTAGTGTTAAACAATTCCGTTCACCATTTTTCACCCAATTTTGGAATCATTACGTGTTGAGTGAAGAAATTCAATACCGCGTTTTGTCTTGTCATCAGAGCGAAGAATTGAAATATTATTTCCCCCGAGTGGGAATTGAATCCAAACCGACGCGTTTACAAACGCTATGCCGATGCGCTACGACGGTTTCAACCGACGGCCACAGTTTACCTTCCTTTTAAAATTACAAAAAAAAAAAAAAAACAAAATGAGATACGCTATCCAATTTATTGCCAATTTAAACAAGAACGTACAGTATTTACATATTAAAAAAAAATAAAAAAGCACTTGCGGTCGCGTTGTCATCACGGACGGACGTATTTAGCACGTCGCTCCTACACTTTTATTGGATTCTTCGAATCCGGAAATAGGAAAAGGGATTTAATTTCACGGTATCGTAAACACGCAAATGTTTAGTTTAGGTATTTTAATTTCCTTCGACGCGACGTGTGTGGCATACTAAGCTGTGTTTTATTTTTGCTGATATTTTGCTTTTTGAGATACAGCGACGTGTAGTGTCTTTGTAAAAAAGAATAACCAATTAAAGTAAACGGGTTTTATGGGATTTTAACAAAAAAATATATAAATCTGATGGCTCTCAAATAGCTATTTTAAAAACTCGTCACTTTTTTTGAGCAGGGCCGGAGGGGACCTAGAATTAAAATACTCCTTATATTATTATATAACAATGCAGGTTTTTAATAAATAGTAAATTAATTTCAATATTTTTAAATAAAACTGCATGTATTCCTCATACATGCATTTTAATGTCTACTCTGTTATAACTAAAACTAAAAGAATATAGATTTTTTATAACTTAACATATTTTTCACGTTCTTCAAAACTTGTTGCTCACTTGGAATTCCCTATTATTACTAACCACTTCAAGGCTCACTTTAAATACATAACATTGTTTTACATAAAACACTTAAATCTTCCTTATCCACATACCATATGTATATCGGTTTAGAAGTTATAGTACTTATGTAAATCACAGTAATCGATCCCGTGACCCTTCCATAGTCCAAAACTGTCAGTATTGTATTAAACATCTATATGTTGCTTTTCCTAACTGTCGTAACTAATAAATGCGTTTATCAAGTAATAAAGCAGAGATGTCGGTAGAGTGAGAAAGGATAAACAAAGTGAAACTTTGTAGTATGGCAAGTAAAATGTTGGGCGTAGTTGAGTTCTACAATTGTCTTGCTGGGTTCTTCTTTTTTGTTTGTATAATTATTATTTTTTGTTGAATTATATTATATTATGTAATTTAGTTTTATTTGTGTATACTCTGTTGTAAATTTTTTTATATCATTTGTTAAATAGACAAATCATATGGCGTACAAAATAATGATAAATTAATTAAGCCAGTCGTGGCGCAGCGGCACGAAGTGTGACTGTAAAACCGACTGGTTGTGGGTTCTATCCTCACTCGAGGAGCTGAAATATGCACTTAAATTTATATTTTCATTTCTTCGCTCTGGTGTCGAGGGTAAGCGCGGCGTTGAGTTCTGCTACTCAACACGCAGTACCTCCAGAATTCGGCAGAAAGTGGGGAACGGAATGTCTTAACGCCAGGTTCCCTCTGCCTACCCTGCGGTGTGCGGGATACAGCGTGAAGCTGATTTAATTTATTTTTTTAATTAATATAGGATAGCAATTAGATTTTTTGAGTGAATGTGACGCTTGATTTTCTAAACATATTTTTTTGGCTTTAAATTTTATCTCTAAGGCTACCTTGTTGTGTGTGTCTTGTGCACTGTCATCAAACTCTGTCATCTTCATTCTTCATACATGCCCTCTGGAGTCTTTATGTTTTTTTACGTCACCTCATTCTAACACTGTATTCTCGAAGATTAACTGATTCTCTACTCATCTAAACAGTTGGAGTAAAGAAAAATAAAATAATCAACTTGTGTATTCAAACATTTTATCTACAGTAACATTACATATCAATTTTCACCCTGGATATTATAAATCGTGCGAAAGCGGAAGTATATATAAAATTAATCAAAGTGTTATAAACTATTAATACAATCAACGCTGGCTTGAAAATCTTTTATTTTATGTTTTAAATATTAACATCAGTTAATTTTAGTTATCAATTCAAAATCAAATTCTTTTAGCTTCATAATGTATCCCATATATAGCAGAATAAGTAGGGAATCTAGAGCTAAGACACTGTTGGCTACGCAACGCTCTTTGACATTGCGTGTTAAATGGCGGAACTCAACGCTGTGCTTTGTCATTTTATCAGAGCGAGTAGGATTTGAATCCTCAGTCCATGAGGGATGTGGGTTCATAGTAAGTAAATATGGGTTTACAGTTAGACTCGCACCACGACGTATTCTTTAAGTTAACTACTTAGAGCTAAAAATAAATTTCTCAATTATTAACACGTTCTCTGCTTTTCTCCTAATTTATGCTTGTATACAGTTGATTAAACGCATACTTCTCGCCCACCGACAGTTCCGTCGAATCCAAAAAGCCAAAATGGAATCAATCTTTTGATTGCGTTGACTTGGAAATTTGACATTTTTGTACTTCAAGGGACCGTAAATCTTACAATTAAATGTTAATTTCAGTGTCATATCACCACGCCTTTCTTTACTTATTCTTTACTCTTTCCAACGTACAGATCTAAATTCTTACCATTTACGTCACACATACACACAAAACTTTGAAATTAACGTCCTTGTTTGTGTATTAAGAAAAAAAAGGAGAATAAGAACCAGCTCGTTTAATCTACACGAGAAAAAGTTAGATAACACTTTTTACTGGCGTTCGTTTATTATTAAAAAAGTTTCGAGCAGGACGCCTTGCACTCTGAATTCTAACCTGAAAACGTAAAAATAAAAATTCATAATCTCATTCTTGTTGCATTATTAAACAACGAATTCCACTTAAGTTTTTCTCATATTTCAAAGGTTTATGCAAAAAGTGAATTATGTGCAACATATTTTTTAAGCTTTCGTATTTAGCTGGAGCTAAAGTAAAGTGGAGAAGTGTGTATTGTTATAAGTAAATGTAATGCTATATAGCTGTTACTTTAGTGGTTTCGTGATACAGTGCAGTAGTTATGGGTTCGATTTCCACTTATGCAATAATGATGTTTCCAATATTTTTATTGGCTTGACTGTTAATATACAACGCTATGTATTTTTTTTCATTTTCAAGTTTACAAGTTAAAGGTCTAGATAACTTATCTCCCCACAGTAGTAGTGCTTAAGTTTAGTATAAACAAATCAGATTCACGCTGTATCCGCAAACAGCAAGGTAGACAGAGAGAACCTAGTTTTAAGACATTCCGTTCTACACTTTCCGCCAGGTTCTGTAGGCATTGCGTGTTGAGTGGCGGAACTCAACACTGCGCTTTGCCTCGACACCAGAACGAACTAATGAAAATATAAATGTAAATAAATATTTAATTTCCTCGAGTGGGGATCGAACCCACAACCAGTAGATTTTACATTTTACATTTCTGAGCTTCAGTCGTATAAATCATTGCGTTAATGCAACATTTTATTTTACTATAATTTTTATAGGTGTTCAGATTTTTAAGTACTTTAAATACTTCTTTCTAGTTTTCAAAAAATCCAGTTTCCATTCAAGAAATCATCTCTCAAGTCTGTCCTACACCTCTCAAGTTCCCAAAACTGCCTACATACAAAATTTTGACTTTGTAGTCAGTTAACCAGTTAGTTACTCAATAATTGAAGAGTTTCATATATTATACTGATTGAAGTGGGCAATCCGCACTCCATATAAATAAAACTTATTCTACTCAATATATTACGACAAGACGTTTAATTTAAGTCACTATATCAATTGAGATCAGTCGTGGCGCAGCATTTCTTCGCTCTGGTGTCGAGATTAAGCGCGGCGTTGAATTCTGCCACTCAACACGCAATGCCTCCAGAACTCGGCGTAAAACGGGGAATGGAGTCTCGTAACATTAGGTTCCCTCTACATACCCTGCTGTGTGCGGGATACAGCGTGAAGCTTTTGTTCTTTTTTACCATTTCTTAGTATTTTCCTTAACTGATCAAACACATGCGCAACGCAACAAGGCGTTGTCAATTTTAAACGTAACTTGCTCAATGTTTCGTCGACGTGGCCAGGCGTGGGAGTCAAATGAATTCTGAACACTGTTCCCATTTTTAGGGCGTTCTACATACGGAATGATATTGTTTATTGAATACAGCTTCACGCTGTATCCCGCACACAGCGGGGTAGACAGAGGGAACCTAGAGTTAAGACACTCCGTTCCCCACTTCCTGCCGAATTCTGGAGGCATTGCGTGTTGAGTGGCAGAACTCAACGCCGCGCTTAGCCTCGAGACCAGAGGGAAGAAATGGAAATATAAATTTAAGTAAATATTTCATCTCCTCGAGTGGGGATCGAACCCACAACCAGTTGGTTTTACAGTCACACCTCGTGCCGCTGCGCCACGACTGGCCTCATTAAGTTCATTAAGTTTTTTGGTATATTACTTATGTTGTTTATATTTTTTTAATATTATTATTAATCAAAAATGTGAAATGTTTATGTTTAATCGTATTTTTAGGAAGTTATAAGTTTTTGTAAAATAAATAGTATCAATTCGATAATTATATTGCATGTACGGATAATGGAGTAATGTAACTGCACGTACTGTCACCAATGGCCATGTCCATTCCCCTATATAAATAAAATGTTTTGTAAGGGTTCAATATAAAAAAAAACAGGTGATAGTTAGTGACCAATATGTAATCAACGAAGCTATTAACAAAATTTGGAGATATTATACAATAGCGTTACTTGAATAGTTTTAGGCCATGTTACTATTTTGTTAATATATTGATTGGATATATGTTAGGTAAAATAAATATTTTAATCAATTAATCAACTTCACGCTGTATCCCGTACACATCATGGTAGGCAGATGGAACCTAGTGTTAAGATACTCCGTTTTCCAGAGGCATTACGGCATTGAGTGGCGGGACTCAACGCCACGCTTTTGCCTCGACACCAGAGCAAAAAAATTAAAATATAAAATTAAACAAATATTCTTTTATAATAAATAAATAATAATATTTATATGTTTGAATTGTTTGCGGTAACCTTTATCAGTAGCTTCTGAAAGCGCATTAAATATTCGCGCGGAGTGTCTGGCGCGGGATGCACAGGGACTGGCGCGTGCGATGACTAGGAATTTCATATTTAATATCGAACGTTTCTTTCTAATTCTAAGAGGGCGAGGAATTCTGTTTTTATATACTTTTCTTATATTTGTAGAGAATATAATGCTACAGCATGTTTGTTATAAAGTAGATATATGTACGTAAACAGTATACGGTGAGATGAATAAAAAAAATATATCTTTTTATTGATTAAATTATTATTTTTTAAATATAAAAATAAAATGAAGTATAATTTTTTGTCAATGTAATTATATGATATAAGCATTTATATATAGTTTTCGCTGCATTTTTTATCAAATTCGTTGCGTTAACTTAAAGATATTTCATAAAAAAAAAATCATTACAAACTTATATTTTTAGTTCATTTCATACAAAATGTGTAGTCTAAATCTAAAGTATTTTTTGTAGACCTATAATGGTAAAACAAGAAAACTTCATATACAATGGGTGCATACGCAACTTAAATTTGTCAACTTTTATAAGTTACCTGATACTTTCCCTTGATTTAAATTGTGAAATTAGTACGGAACCCTCGGAGGGCGAGAATCCAAATTGCACTTGAGTCCCGCTACGTACAAATTTTTATACGTTTTCTAAATAAGTATTTTTCTTTCCTAAGTGTGGATTAACACTTTAAAAATGTTTAAAATATCCACTTGACTCGTTATTAGGGGATTTTTATTAATCTCACGATTTTATGTAATGCAGTAAAAATTACTAGTATTTAAAATATAAAGAAAAATAAAGCAATTGAGTAACCTAACTCAAATAACAAACAAAGGGAAACAGAAAATCACATAAAACCTTGATAGCTAATTTAGGTTTTACGATGGACTATGTATGATATGAGAAGTAAATTACTCTTTTTCATGAATAAATTTAAAAGTTACAGGCGTGGGCAATAATTTATTCAAAATTCATACATTTTTATGTCACCACGTGTCTCTAACGAATTGAGTATTGTTCTGTGAAAGATGATGAGATTGGTATTGATTAATTATCGTTATACTATAGGTATGTAATGTTTTAGTGGGTAAGTTGTTTATATTATAGGTATGTAATGTTTTAGTGGGTAAGTTGAGGCCGTTGCCTTGTAGAGCAGGGGCAAAGCGTCTAACTGTAAATAGTTGTGGGTTTGATCCCCATTAGAGGGAATTAATTATTTTATTTTTTCGCTATGGTAACAAGACGAAGTGCGGCGGTGATTTTCGCCGTTCCATTTGGGTCGAATTGGATGTTAATCTAATGTCGTCGTGGCGCAGGGGCACAAGTGTGTGACTACAAATGCAACGTTTGTGGGTTCAATCTCCACCCGGGAGAATGAAATATTTAATATTTTCATTTCCTGGTACTGGTAACGAGGCAAAGTGAGACATTGAGTTCGGTCACTTAACCTACAATGCCTCATTCATTCCAAGTCGGTCCACACTAGATTTCCAGGTCGCCTCTACGTACGCTGATATATGCAGGTATAACGTTGAGAAAAAAAATTTGTATAAAGAAATATAATTACATCCTAGATCTAAGTAGTGATTGTCCACAGCGTTATACAATATATTTTATACAATACAATATTTTAATAAATAAATGAAAATTTAAGAACCAAAATGTTCAGTTTCAATTATATTTGTACATGAACACAATCGTCTACTACGTAGACGTTGTACTAAGTAAATTATTCCAACATTTAACTTAGAGTGTTTCATCTTTTGTAAATTAAACTTAAATAAGGTTCTTTTTTGAATAAATAATATATTTATACAAAATTTTAAATGCCGTTAGCTATACAATTTATTATTTCGTGTGACTTAAAATAGATTATGTTCCCTTCGTTTGAAGTTTGAAGTCGTCAAGTTAGAGCAAAGGAATTCTCAAGATTACCAAAGTGTCCTTCCCACATTACTGAATAGTTAGCCCGTGCCGATCAAAGAATAATGCGTAGAAATATCACGAGTTCATTTATAAATAAATATTTAAATAAATAAAAATTGAAATCTATACTACTATATATTTTTTTTAATTTGATGTTTATTTACAATGATTTTTTTTAATTTTGTCCGTCTGTCTATGCATTTGTTAACACTAATATCAGAAACGGCTTAGTCGATTTAAATGCAGTTTTCAATTTTATAAAAAATAAGAAAGGGGCCAATTGTGGCGCAGAGGCACAAGTGAGTGACTGTAAACCCGACTGTTTGTGGGTTTGATCCCCACTCCAGGAAATGAAATAATCAATATTTTCCGCCAAAAGTCATTGACTTCCGCCATTCAACACGAAATGCCTCCAGAACTTGTCGGAAAATGGAAAACAGAGTGTCTTAACAAGTCCTGTGTGCGTGATAGGTACAGCGTGAAGCCGAAAAATATAAAAAAAAAAGTTATGGTAATTATGGTATTTCATGCGACATTATTGCTACAAAATAAGGTTTTTATTGAATAGGCTGATATTTTAGTTTTCAATGTACTTGTATAGATGTTGTCTTTAAAACGAAATTGTTATAAGATCATTAAAATAATTCAGATGAGAAAATAAACAATTGCGTAGCACGAGCGGGCGATTTTGAGTTAGAATATGATCGCAAATTATGTAGCACGTGGAGAACGGAGTGTCTTAACATAATTTTACCTTTCTCTACAAAAAGTGATACAACGTGAAGCTAAAATAAATTATTAAGATATATTATTGATATATACCTTTGGGGCAGATCTATCATCTATATTTACAATTACGACATGATCGTAGTGTATTCAAATCGTGTATGTTCATAGCGTTTCTTATTTTTTCAAAAGTAGAGGTAAATTAGTACACACTAAATAATCGACATTGTCATAAACTATAAAATCATTTATAGGATGCAAGAAAAGCAGAAAATATAATTAATGATTTGTACTACTTCATGAAATAGTTGTCTTTTTTATATTTTTTACTCAATTTTTAAACGTTATATTCAGAAACAGATGTTAACTGTAATGAAATTAAAGTGGAATAAAAAAATAAAATTCAAACACACGTGAATAGCTCTAAAAGAAAAATGCTAGAAAAGCTTTTACCGCAAAACTTGGTTGTATATTTTGAGCTCCATTAATTTAAAGTAACTCCAAAAACTGAGAGCTTACATTTCTACTTATGTCAGTTTCTGACGTTACTTTAAAAAATTAAATGTTCACAGATTTATTATTTATTCTTTTTTCTAAAGGTATATATTTATAGCAGAAGTGTGAGCTACCACAAAAGGTACAAGTAAACTAGACCGATTGTTTATTTTAAATTGTGTATTTTAAATAGTGGTATCGATTTTAAATGGTACTTTTATATGATGGTTATTTGGAAATGTAATCCATTATAATCTTATTTAATTTTTATTTTTAAGGGTCTGTAACATAAAAAAAACACATTAGCTTAAAAACGCTTAGCCATCTATCTAGCTGTTTGTCTGTCTGGCAAGACCATCACCTCAATGCAATCAAACTAAAAATAATATTAAATCCAGGTTTCCCGTAAAGCATTGAAAAAATTAAGTATATAAGATACTAACATTTCTAGCACACATCGTCTTTGCCATATTTTTTGTATGGTGGGCGAGACTGATTCACATTTAATTGATTTTTAACTGATTTGATTGAAAAAAAAAAATAATATTCAAAATGCAAAAATAATAAAATTTACCAATATTACAATTACAGTAAGAAACGCGTTTCCTACATTTACTTAAAATAATAATTACATACTAAAATGTCATTTCTATGGTAGTATGGTTGTCTAAGGACTCCAAGACTGTCGTAGAACTTGTATCGTTAACCCTTTGTACTTTACAACATGTTCACAATAACAGGGTATGATGGCTGGAAGTTGGAGATAATTGTTTGATGCCTTTGAATCTCTGACACTACCGTTCTCAACTTACACCTGGTATGTGAATATGTGAGGATCCTCATTTTGTTGACTTTATAATAGTTTTTTTTTCAGTTTCACGCTGTATCCCGCACACAGCAGGGTAGACAGAGGGAACCTAGTGTTAAGACACTCTTTCCCACTTTCTGCCGAATTCTGGAGGCATTGCGTGTTGAGTGGCAGAACTCAACGCCGCGCTTTGCCTCGACACCAGAGCGAAGAAATGGAAATATAAATTTAAGTAAATATCATCTCTTCGAGTGAAGATCGAACCCACAACCAGTCGGTTTACAGTCAGTCACACTTTGTGGCCCCAATATACTTTATAATAGTGTTGTTATAATAATTTAGATTTTTTTAGGTTAGCCTTATTTGTTGTATTTATTAAATTTTTTTTAGGTACAATTCGTTAAATTGTTTAAATCGTTAACAAGTCTAATGTTGATAAAAAACATTTATAAAAATAAGCCAAAATTCGTAATTAGTCTTGGGATTGGGAGAACTTCTTTTAAAGGTTTTTACGATAACTGTGAATTTAATTATTTATATTTATTTTTTAAATGTGTTTTTTCTCGACTAGTGAATTTGTATATTTATTTTTTTTGGCAAAATTCAATATTTTATAAGAGATATTAAAACTTTCCATAAATTAAAAAAAACAATTAATGAATAAAAGTTAAAAAAAATACTATTATTATATTTTACGTTAATCAAAATATCGATTATATTGTTAAATGATATATTTTTTTAAATGTAGTTTCTTATATAAATATATCCTCTTTTATATATTTCTATCTTTTATATTCAATCGACGAACAGCGCTAAGCATCGCTCGCCAAACAAGAATCAAAGCAGAAACTTTGCATTATGTACAAAACTTTAGTTCCGTAGATAATTTCAGTACTCCCTAGGCTCTAATAAAATCAAAACTCCCACTAAATCGATTTACAACCGACGGACCCGCTAACTTAGCACTTTATCTTAACTTGCTCTCTTAGCCGTGGTTAAATGCAACTTGTTTGACCTCTTTGAAACTCTATAACTTATTTACTTTTGTTATTAATCGTATAAGATTAAACTAAAAATATTATTTATATTAATGTTTTCACTATATTAAAATGAAATGTCAATTTTGATTTGCATATGCATATACTCTACATGTAGGTAGAGCAATGCAAAGATTTTTTGTTTTTTTATAGAAAAATACTGCTTAGAATAATATGTAGAAAATACTGTATATAATAATAAAAAAATCTATTAAATATTAAAATAATTAAAAAAAATTGTTCGATTCTCCCACTTTGAATGCATTTTTTGTTATATTCATTTCTCATCTCTGGGAAAAAGTTGACTACCGCCACTCAACATGCAATGCCTCGACGTTTGGGTGGAATATGGAGTGCCTTACACAAGGTGTGAAACAGTGTGAAGCTATTAAAAAACAACAATAAATTACCACTTCAAACATCTAAAATACGTAAAAACACAAAAAAAAATCTTTAAATAACGCTGATACTACACTAAAGTCACGTACACCGTTAGATTCCAACAATAGAAGTTTTGGAGTAAGTTTGAGAGCAATAAATCCAAGCGTCTTCCGGGACTGACCTTATCCTGGGTTTTGCCATCTGCACAACGGTTATTGGTTTCTACTTACTTTTGGCTTGTTTATTTTATCGATTCAGACGTTGAAAGATTTTTAGCGGATATTTGGAACGTTTTATTGTTTTGGATTTTTGTTTTTCTTTACTTGTTTGTTTCACATAGTTTATGGGGAGAAAGGATCTTTCCCAATTATTCATCACATATTTAGAGACAGCCTTGTAATTATTCCAAAATTTTATATTTACTCATAAGTTTTATATAATAAAAATTATGTGATTAAAATCAATGTGAAAAGTGAATTAATTTTAAATCTTTATATATTAGGTATTGTCTGATCGTTACACAGAGATAAAAGTGATAAATAAGCATTTATGATACGCTACTCATTATTTATATTTTTTTAGATGAGAAAAAAATCTATACATTCTCTCCAGTAAAGCAGGGAGGTAAGAGGAAACCTTATATAAAATCACTCTTTTTCTTATCTTTAGTTCTAAATATTGCGTATTAAATATCAGAACTCATCACTTTCTTTACCAGAGCGGTGAATTGAAAATTCGGATATCGATCAAATAATCATCACGTTGATAACCAGACTATATTCTACTAATATTATAAATGTGGAAGTTTGTGAAAATGGATATTTGTTCCAATTTCACTATATAATATATACATCAGAATAAATGAAAGACGGAAGTGCCTCAAATGGAACGGAGTATCTTAACCCTAGGTTCTTAGGAAACCTGAGAAGAAGTTCCCTCTGCCTACCCTGCTATGTGCGGAATACAGCGTGAAGTCTAAAAATAATAATATGTTATTTTTTTAAGCTCCCCGCTGTATCCCGCAAATAGCAGGCTACAATCTATGTATAGATTCTGTGTAATTTGGCAATAATAAAAATAAGTTTAAGCAAAAGAACTAACTTTTACCCAGCTAGTAAATCGAAGGTACGAACGAACGATGATAACAAACATGTTCCAATGGAGAATCCTACAAAGTGTAGTTAAAGTTTCGTAGCAATAAATTCGTCGTCCCCCGAGACGGGCTTTATTCTGAATCTGGTGAGAATCTAGACAGCGCAGCGGTTATTGGCGTCTTGCTTCGTTCAAATGCTTATTTACTTTTAGTTTTTGTATGAAATTGTATATTATTTTGTATTATTTTTGGTAGTTATTTTTTTTTCAATTTAAATTATTTTTGTCCTTATGTATGTATTGTGTATGAGGCCAGTCGTGACGCATGGGCACAAATTGTGACTGTAAAATCGAATAGTTGTGGGTTTGATCCCCACTCGAGGAATTGAAATATTTATTTACATTTACGTTTACATTTTTTCGCTCTAGTGTCGAGGCAAAGCGAGGCGTTGAATTCCGCCGCTAAGCACGCAAAGCCTCCAGAACTTAGCAGAAAGTGGAGAACGAAATGTCTTAACACTAAGTTCCCTCTGCCTACCATGCTATGTGCGGGATAACGTGAAGCTGATTTTATATGTATTAATAATATATAAATGAGAATATGTTTAATATTGATACAGAATAATATCTTATCAAAAAAAATTAAGTCAAATGGGTTAAATAATGTGTTGGACGAGCATTTTCGTAAATATTTGATTATATCATTTACAAAGTGCTTGAGCTATATTTTTTTTGTGTCGGTCTTATCACGCATAAAGCAGGGTTGGCAGAGGGAATCCGGGAACCTTGTATGAAGATACTCTTTTCCCATTAAGATACTTCTGTGTCTTCTCCTTTAGTGTTTCTGCCAAATTTCGCAAACATTGCGCGTTGAGTGACCGAGCTCGACGCGATGACACTTTGTCTTGTCATCAGAGCGGGGAAATAAAAATAATTAACTCCTCCCTCCTATGGGAATCGACCCTATAGCCATCGCATTTATAGTCAAACACTGTGCTGGCTTTATTAAATGAAATTACTAAAAATATATTAAACAATATTTAAAAAAAAACCTAAAAATTATATGCATAGCTATAAAATATTCAGATACATGGAATGTTTTAGGCAAATGGCACCAAACGATAAATATTTTCATTTTATTCCTTTGTGTATAAGCTACTTTCATGTCG
>DWQW01002681.1:0-25702 GCA_018249695.1 Heliconius erato demophoon
CGGAGATTACGCGCTTTTTGACTAGCAAAGTCATTAATCACATTTTCAAAATCAATAGTATCGACTAGTTCATGTTCAATTGACATGATAGCGAGATTGTATTTTTCATTTTCATTCTCTTATTTTTTTTGTACATTTCTTGATTCTTGATTGAAAAAAAATATAGAAGAATTGATCGTAGACTTTGATGCCCCTTTCCATTTGTTGCCCGGTGCGACCGCACCGCTCGCACCCCCCCAGCTACGCCACTGGTTAGTGACAACAGAAATTAAAAGTAATTGTAAAAACAATTCTACCAAAAATAGCTTATTAAACTGTTCAGAAATATTTACAGGATAAAAATATGTAGAATTAATATCGATTGGATCTTACGCAGGATGGCTAACAGTTTATGTAATAATTATACAGTAACATTAATATTGAAAAGAGCAACTGTTGAGTTCCTTGCTGGCTCTTTTTAGCAGAACTCCCTGCGGATCTTCGCAAGAACATCAGAGAAAGATGTGAGAAAATGTCCTGTTGCTGTCGCTGTATCCTGCACAAGCTGGAACCTGGGAACATAGTGTTAAAATTCTCTCTTGTAGTACACTCTCTCTTGTAGAACAATGCAGTATTCACATAAAAGATTTCACACACATATATATGAAGAAAATTGACTCATAGGTATACATACACATGAGTCGATTTTCTGGTTTATTCATTGAATTGTACTACAACTTGACAAGAAATCTATAAAGAATACAAATAAAAAGAGAAAATTAGAGGCTTACTTGGTTGTTAGTAATATATTACATAACAAGGTTTTGGAATTAAAAATTAAACCAGCTTCACGCTGTATCCTGCACACAGCAGGGTAGGCTGAGGGAACTTAGTGTTAAGACACACTGTTCCCTACTTCCGAGTTCTGGAGGCATTGCGTGTTGAGCCGCGGAACTCAACACCGCACTTTGCCTCGATACCAGAGCGAAGAATTAAAATATAAATGTAAGTAAATATTTTATCTCCTCGAGTGGAGATCGAACCCACAACCAGTCGATTTTACAGTCACACTTTGTGTCCCTGCGCCACGACTGACCTCTTGGTTTTGGAAAGCCGCGAGTGGGCATCTAGTAATAAATAATGATCTTGAGAGAGGATCGAACCCACAACCGTCGCGTTACAGTCACACCCTTGGCCCCAAACGCCACCGCGGGCGCTACCCGTGTATTTTGATATATAATTAATGGAACATTGATTACTAATCTTGAATAGTATTGATAAACAGTTTTTTTTTGTGTTTGATTTTATAAAATTAGTTTTTATATTCACCTACCTAATACTTATTGTATGTATATGAGTAATGTTGTATGTATATGAGTGTTGTTCAATAGAGTGGACTTCAATGTCGACAAAATAACAATATTCATTAAGATATAATATAATTATATAGGTAAATAATCTTCAAAGTATTTCGTATGTATCGTATCATATCATTTTGTATATCTTTTGTAAAGTTATTAAAAGTTTTTAAGGCAAACTATTAAGTTCTGAAATTAAAAGATATCATGATATCCTAAAATATATTATAAAAAAAATAAAAATAAATTAGCTTCACGCTGTATCCCGCACACAGCAGGGTAGGCAGAGGGAACCTAGTGTTAAGACACTCCGTTCCCCACTTTCTGCCGAATTCTGGAGGCATTGCGTGTTGAGTGGCAGAACTCAACGCCACGCATAGCCTCGACACCAGAGCGAAGAAATGGAAATATAAACTTAAGTAAATATTTCATCTCCTCGTGTGGTGATCGAACCCACAACCAGTCGGTTTTACAGTCACTTTTTGTACCGCTTACTCATTTTTTAATATTACGCACTAATCATAAAGTGTATTTAATATAAAATTTGATAAACAAAAAAAACGTTATAAATGACAGCAAAACTTAAGTTTAGTTTAATTTTAGCAAATACACCATAATCACTATGTACATACAATTGCAGTATAAAAAATTAACAAGTACTTTAATAGTCATTTTCCTAAACTTATAAGGCGAATCAAGGACCTTTTTTGCTTTATTAAATTGGTGTTAACATTAAAGGTAATTCAGTTTTAAGCCTGTTCTCTGTACAACCGCACTAGTATTTCATCATGACAGTCTTAGACGATTTTACAAATTGTGAAAACGATGTACGATTGGATGGTAAAGTGGCCATTGTCACGGGTGCTACAGCAGGGACGGGGCTGGAAGTGGCCAAGAATCTGGCAAAACGTGGAGCAAAAATCATTATAGCCGGTCGTAATCCTGAAAAATTGTTAAATACAAAAAATGACATTATAAAAAGTTCAGGAAACAACAATATAGTCACCGGGACGATGGATTTTGTATCTCTAAAATCGATTCGGAATTTCGCTAATAATATCAACACGTCGGAGCCAAGACTTGATATTTTGATCAACAATATTGGTGCTATTGGACTAGAAGACAGATTGACAGCTGATAACTTACACCTCATGATGCAAGTTAATTACTTTGGAGCTTTCTTATTAACATTCCTGCTTTTTCCACTATTGAAAGCCTCTGCACCAAGTAGAGTTGTAAATGTGTCATCTATATCTCTTATTTTAGGATATATCGACATAGACCATATGAATGATGTTGGAAGGTATTCTAATTTTGGACTTTACTGTAACGCTAAACTAGCGGACGTGTTGTTTACAGTAGAAATGGATAAAAGAATTAAAGGCAGTGGAGTGAATGTTTACAGTATGGATCCAGGTTTAGTAAAATCGGAATTTTTCAGATATTACAATAATACTGCATTAAAAACATTTTTTAACACAGGTTTATCAATAGTTGGTAGGCCTGTACATAGAGTTGCAACAATGCCTGTGTTCTTGGCTGTTGATCCTCGAGTGGAAAAGTCTAGTGGAAAGCATTTTCGTGATTGTGCAGAATTTTACAGTAGCTGGTTTGCCAATGACACGGTTCTGTCCCGCAGATTGTGGGAGGAATCTAAAAGGTTGGTCGGTATCACTCCTGATGAAGACTGGGAAAATTCATAAGAATATTTTTGTAACAATATCCATATGGATGGTGGATGATTGTTCATTAGATTAACTTTTGCTCGTCGAATTGTTTTATACATATTTTAATTAAATATAATTGCCATTTTATAGCATTCGTTTAATTTTTATACTAAAATAAATAAATGCTCATTTTTATCATTACTCATTACATAAGTAAAAAATCTTTTAATGTTGGTTTACTGGACACAAAAAAGTATAGTCCTTTTTATTTTAATAAATTAAAACAATTATTTAATATTGTACATAATTACCAAAATGTATTTTCTACTAGAAACGGATAGTGTCTTAATAGGGAATGGAGTGTCTTAACACTAGATTCCCAGGTTCCCTCTGCTTACTCTATCTTTGTAGGAAACAGCGTGAAGCAAAAAAATAAATAAACCTATGTATACTTTCTATTTATTATATTAATAATAAGTTGCCTTCATTTATAAATTATTTTATATTTAGTTGGTACTGTAAGCAAATAAACATTTGTGTTAGAGTAGACTCCGTTTTTATCAATTTAGAAAAAAATTACATTGAAATAGCATAAACATAATTTATACAATTATTGCAAGAACTTAAGACAAAAAATATATACATATTTCATAATTTGCTTTTCCTTAATATAAACAGACAGTTTTTACAACATACGTATGGGGCGGAGCGGAGTATTAACGTGAAACGGACAGGTAAAAAAAAAGTCGAGGTAGCCAATTTTGGTTATATTATAATACTAATGGCAGCCTATGACTTCGTTAGCTT
Source organism: Heliconius erato demophoon (assembly GCA_018249695.1). Classification (NCBI taxonomy): domain Eukaryota; kingdom Metazoa; phylum Arthropoda; class Insecta; order Lepidoptera; family Nymphalidae; genus Heliconius; species Heliconius erato. The sequence continues at coordinate 3,812 of DWQW01002681.1, forward strand.
AAAAGTTATAACCATATTTTTACTGCTCCAAGATGGGATTATAATTATATTTGAAATTGATTAATTTATGAAAAAAATAATAAATTCGCTGCGTAGGCTGAGTGGTGACTCTCACAGCGGGAGATAGAAATAAATTAAAATATGTGAAATCGAAGTAACAATCATCCCGTTTAAGAATACGGTGTTTGACCAAAATGGCCTCAATATATAATATTTTTGCGTCAACACAAAACTGCCCACCAAAATGGACAGCCTTCCCTTATTTGTTATTTTTTAACTGGCCTAATATTCTTCATCAAACGTTACGGGCATTTCATTCCTATACGACATTGCAAATTGCCTATCAAATTGTACAGAATATTTTACGCGGCATTTCTTTTTTGTTTATAGTTTAGCTGGACCTCAATTTTGAATGTATTTGTAAATACGAATAGACAAAAATCATGTTCTATTAATGTTCTCATATGGCCGTACATCATTAAATTCAATGTACAAACAGTTTTTTTTACTGTTTTATATATGTATAGATAATTAGAATAGAAGTAATAATACATTATCTCGTGGACGTTTATATTTACATTAGCAGTTTATTTATTATAGCCCAAGATCCCAAGATCCCAGGGCCCCAGACCTACGTTATTATAGCAGAGCTGAATGTATAATAAAATAGAGGCCAGTCGTGGTGCAGTGGCACAAAATGTGACTGTAATACCGACTGGTTGTGGGTTCGATCTCCACTCGAGAAGATTAAATATTTATTTAAATGTATATTTCCATTTCTTCGCTCTGGTGTCGAGGAAAAGCGCGCCGTTGAGTTCTACCAGTAAACACGCAATACTTCCTGAATTCGGCAGAAAGTGGGGTTTGGAGCGTCTTAACACTATTTTCCCTCTGCCTACCCTGCTGTGTGCGGGATACAGCGTGAAGCTGATTTTGATTATAGATAATTTCGTTGAGCAAAAATAACGCGGGCGTATAAGTCAAGAAGTGAAAGTATGTGAAGACGGATTTTTTGCGAGCCAGTACTGATATTTGAGTCTCTTTATTCCTAAAAAACCGAACAAGCAAGTCGGGCTCGCCCACCAAGGATTTCGTGCAAAAATTGTAGGTCTTGAGTCTTTTTGAAAGTTAAGCTTAGCTTATCCAGAGCCCTTTCACCTTATACCTCACTTGAACGTTTCAATACCAAATTTTGCCTCCCTTTTAAGGCTATTATTTTTTATGATTACTACCTGTAGATGGTAGCTGCCAAATTTCAAAATTTTAAATCAACAGGAAGTAAGTACCCTATTATTTTTATTTCGAAGTCAGTTGTGTGTGAGCATACTGTGGATAAACCCAGACATTACATCAGGTTTAATAAACTCCTCGATAAAGAAAACAAATATATTCCTAGAATGATCCGCGAGGCTATTGAAAAACAAAAACATCCTAATTTCAATAGAGAGGACGGTTGGATACCACCCACCTTAACCCACTCACAAAATCACAATAACCCACTCATAAAATCTTTGAAGTCTCAAATCCACCATACCAGAAGGCAAGATACAGCCAGCGCATTCTACAGGAATCCAGGGCAGTACGCGAGGCAGTTAAAAAAAAATTGCAGTAGTTTGATATAATAATTATGTCAACTGACAGACGAATGCCACCTCAGTCTACCCGTGACCACGATGTTCGACAAAAATCGTATATATATATATATAGTCATATAGATCAAAGATGAAAAAAACTAACATCGTTAGTGTGTGCAACGCACGCGTGCAGAACCGAGCGTTTCGTTAATCCCACTAATCCTACTTAAATCTTATTACTGAACAGATTTAGATGAAACTTTACAATAATATATGTAACTTATACGTAACATATATGCTAGAATTTATGTTAAGATATTGTAAAATTTGACTATAATATAACAAAAAGTTACAATAAACGGGCAAATAGATATAGATACTACCTATACCTAACGGCTCGCACGGTCTCGCCCGGCATACAATACGGTCGACGTTGTGGCAGCCCTGAGTTAGGCTTTCTGATCTTTTGCGCAATGTGCAGTCGCGAATAAATAATCAAAAGTTCTTTCTTTTGATTATTTTTAAGGTTCTAAAGTCAAATTTGCATAATCTACACTTGACTTCAGGGCGGCCAGAACTCATTGACCGCACGGTATTTTTATCCCGCACACACAGTAGTGTGGCAGAGGTAACCTAGTGTTAAGACACTCCGTTACCCACTTTCCGCGGAATTCTGGAGGCATTGTATTTTGAGTGACAACGTGGACGCCGCGCTTTGCTTGCCACTAGACCGAGGAAATGAGAATATAAAATATAAATAAATAGTTTGTTTCCTCGAGTGGGGATCAAACTCACAACCAGTCACACTTTGTGCCTCTGCGCCACGGCTGGCCTTTATATAAAAAGTAGTACAATTCGCACCGAAGCCGCTTTTTCATGACATTATATTCTTTAAATATTTGTATTCCTTTTTTAGATGCTACGACGACGGTTGTGTTCCCAAATTTCAAATCTCTAAAATCATGTAAGAAAGAAGTCATTTAGCTTTTTTTAGCTTCACGCTGTATGCATATAGCAGGATAGGTAGGTCATCCTCGGGGTTTAATATTAAATCAATCCGTTCCCATTAAGACATTTCTGTTTCCCACTTTCCGCCGATTTTGGAGCCATTGCGTGTTGAGTGGCGGAACTCAACGCCGCGCTTTGTCTCGCCACCAGAACAAAGAAATAAATATATTAAATATTTCATTTCCTCGAGAGGGGATCGAAACCTCAACCTGTCGCGTTTACAGTCACACCTTGTGAATTCTGACCTGACTGACCTCAAAAACTATGAGTATTTAATTAAAAAATATATGCTGTAAAAGTATGTTTTTGCTTTTCCCAACTGCATGTCGCAAAGAAGGGTAATGCGTTTATATGTCAACGTATATTTGCTGGTGCCAAAATAGAAACCGATCAAAAATACCCGTTTGGATTATTTTGCGTCAACCAAGTGATGATCGCAAGGTTGAGCCTTGCGATCATCACTAAATATATGGCAATTCTTAAAATACATAGCGACAACCAGACGCCATATTGTCAAATGAAAAAACTAAAAATGGTCGAGCTATGTTAAGTGGTAGGTATTGTTAATATTCATAAATGAATGCCAAAAACCCAAATTAAATATTTATAATAATTCATACTTAAGGATTTCGTTAGTGTCCTTATTATGTTGAGAAACTTGTAATTATAGCCCAGTATGAGGGAACGGTGAAAGCGGGTTCAAATCCCCACGATATTCACTTCCTCAAAGAAATAATATCTAAGATTGCTTAGGTATTCAATGAATATATTAACCATGAATTCATTTATTGACTATTAATGTAGCTAAAATAGTATACATGCCATTCTCATTGAAACCAAGCACCTCACATCCGGCTGACACTTTCCTTTCAAAAGTTCATGTCGCAAATTGCTTCTGATAACTCCTCAGTTACAATATATAACTGTCCGCTGCTAGGAAAAACCAATACCGTAAGGTACCTTAATTGATATGTCCCTGAATTGGAAGCCTCACCTTGATAGCTTAAATACAAGAGTACGTAAAATCATTATTATTTTTAAAACTGAGGTCATCTGCAGATTACTGTATTTTAAAAACAATTTAGCTTTACATATTGTATTTCCATTTGAGGTGCAGCACCAAACATACTACTCATACTTTACATTCTAACCCTGGAACGGGCCCAGAGGGCTGTTCTCTAACGCCTCTAGAGATTGGATAGATATATGAAACAATCTAAGATTGACGTTGAAGATAGGTTATTAATATTGGGCATAAATCACTACCTTCAAACCCTTTAGATGGGATATCTTCACACCTTCCTTGTTCTCCATACTTGGTGTGCATAGGGAAATAGAATAAAAGGAAATAATACTAAATCTCGTCGAACATTTAATGTTTGCCCCACGTACAGATGTAACACTGCCCAAAGACTTTTAATTTTTTGGTAGTCATCTTTATTAAAATAAATTTTATAAAATAAGCAACATATTTTCTCTTTCCTTACATCTATAAAAAGCAAAAGTTAGTTTGTTTTTACAGGTCCACAAGTTTATAGTGAAACAGAGAGTCTTATTAAAGTGGGTACATGGTAAGACTAATAATTGATAAATTAATTTTTATTTATGATGCTACCAATGTGCATTCTTAAGTTTTCTTACTTTTTTTATTATTATTTTTGTATTATTGCACACAATAATTAACAAACCAGACAAGGATGTTTGATGGATCAATTTATTTTTAGGTCTTAAAAAAATTGTAAGAGCACGTGTAAAAATAAAAACTATAAAAAGAATTAAAACCTAATAAGAAAGCAAGCTCAATAGTTCATTAAGATTAAAAGACGAAGTGTCAAGTGCACATACAAAGAAATGATGATGAGACATTTGTCCTGAAATGTTCAGAGAAATATCTTAATACCATACTAACCACTACTTACTTACTTTGCACGTCTTCTACTAGTATGATATAATGAATCAACACAATTTGACACCAGTCGTGGCGCAGGAGCACAAAGTGTGACTATAAATTCGACTGGTTGTGGGTTCGCTCCTGAGTCGAAGAAATGAAATATTTATTAAAAGGAGAAAAAAAATCGTGGGTCCAAATTTAAAGAGTGAAAATTTGATATTTTTAATAAATATTAGAATACCAAAAATATTCTCAATTGACTGAAAGAGAAGAAAAATGAAAAAAATAGTTAAAGATTTTCAATTGCTATAACTATTCCATTACAAGTACTAATTACAACTATTAAAAACTAATATTTGTTCCTTTTAATTATGTCTAAGTATTTTAACGCACTTATTAGTATAAATAAAGAGGGGGAACGGAGTGTCATAACACTAGGTTTCCTCTCCCTACCCTGTTGTGTGCGGGATACGGCGTGAAGCGTGTAGAGTATTACAATATAAGAAGTATATTGGAGTCCAGAGCTTTGAGAGCCAGGTACTTTATTATTCTCGCCAAAAACAAAATAATATTAAATTTTAATATAAAAAAAAAACAACAAGACTAACAAATTGATATCTCTCTGTTTTCTCCTTCTTGTCAAGTAATGATATCTTATACGGCCGTGTCTTTTCACTTCTATTTACAAATCTCACACCTATATCGCACATTCACATTCAGTATCCATGTTATTAAATATGAAACCTTTTAAAAATATTGACTGTCTGAAACTAAAGCAAATGTGTACCGTAAAATAATTGCTCGCTAGGTTTCTGCAGGCGTCACAGACACTATCAGCCTAAGTCGTATTTAATATCAAACAAATAAGCTGGTCACTTATAGTTTTAATGTTAATATAAAATATATAAATATTAAATATATTAATATTTTCATTGGACAATATTTATATATTTTTTGTATAATTTACTATTAAATTATCTCTAACAAAAATTGTTTATCACAATGTAGTAGTTCTTAAGTTCATCTCATTCATTGATCTTATCTTATAAAAAAAAATTAAATCAGCTTCACGCTGTATCCCGCACACAGCAGGGTAGGCAGAGGGAACCTAGTGGTAAGACACTCCGTTCCCCACTTTCTGCCGAATTCTGGAGGCATTGCGTGTTGAGTGGCAAAACTCAACGCCGCGCTTAACCTCGACACCAGAGCGAAGAAATGGAAATATAAATTTAAGTAAATATTTCATCTCCTCGAGTGGGGATCGAACCCACAACCAGTCGGTTTTATAGTCACACCTCGTGCCGCTGCCCCTGCCTACCCTGCTGCGTGCGGGATACAGCGTGAAGCTGATTTAATTTAATTTAATTTTATTTTACTCTGAAAATCGCTAATCTCTAGCTAAATAGTGTTGTATCCAAGCAACATTATTTATTATGTAAAGTATCGCCAGGTTCTAAATAAGTTTCGTATGTAGTATGTAGTTAGTTTCCAAACATACTTGTATTAAAGGATTACAATAAATAACTAATGAATACCTTCTTCTTTCTTTTTCTATCCACTTTTTAGCACAGCAAGCATAGTGTTAGATAGGTTGATCTAATCTTTCCATTTATTACTTTTTATTAAACTTTTCGAGACACAACCTCATGGCGGCCAGTCGTGGCGCAGCGGCACGAAGTGTGACTGTAAAACCGACTGGTTGTGGTTTCGATCCCCACTCGAGAAGATGAAATATTTACTTAAATTTATATTTCCATTTCTTCGCTCTGGTGTCGAGGTTAAGCGCGGGATTGAGTTCTGCCACTCAGCACTCAATGCCTCCAGAATTCGGCAGAAAGTGGGGAACGTAGTTTCTTAACGCTAGGTTCCCTCTGTCTACCCTGCTGTGTGCGGGATACAACGTGAAGCTGACCTCATGGTGGAATACTACGCCGCCGCAGAACTTTTTCTTATTCTTGTCTTTTTGCACATAGGAATGAAATAAACTTATTTTCCTAAGTGGAAATCAACCTTCGCGTTTACTGTTTAGTCAAAAGGTGCTTCATTTTAATAAATTTATTACAAATCTATCATACTTCATAATTAAGCCTAACTCTACAAATCCTAATTACCTACGTACATAAATGAACTTAGTTACTATAAAAAGTATCTTTTAATGTAGTCTTTATATAATAAATATATAAAATATATATTTTTTTCCTTAAACTCATTTACAATTGCAAATTAACAATACAAATTGGAATTCTCATCACAGGCTAAAAACGTATGAGGAAGTGTTCTTGCTCCTACTAAGCTGTCATATATTTTTCGCCCAAAAACACTATACAAAATAGAATCTTTTATAATGAATCAAAATGCTAAAATAACTGTCCTTCTTATTTAAAAAAAACTATACGCAATTACTACTGCGTGTCGCTTAAAAACTGAGGAAGTCGCGACTTCAAGTCCAGCTTCAAGTCCAGTCGCGACAGCAAGTCAATTCCTAACCGACCAACGTTTAAGTAAAGAAGAAAATAAAAAGAATAGAAAATACTTAGATCCAGAGCAATTAAATTTTGAGCCCAATGGTAACGTGTACGTAATACTGTAAACATGACTTTATAATAATCATTAGTAGTCTCCTTCTCTTATTCTAATATTAACCTCACATTCAAAAAAAATTCTAATACGGGACTTTTTCTGTCACGTCAAATTGAATTACGTCACGTTGACCATAAAGGAACACACGTTATTACTAAAGTTAAATAATATTAGTACACCAGTTTAATGATATACAATAAACACGTAGGGTGGAGCAAGGACCACTACTTTTACTAGATAAGGTTCCTATATTACTACTGTTTCCATTTCGTATATCTGAAGTAAATTTATTTTATTGAATTGGCTTCCAAAAAATTATAAAATAGTAATTTTAAAAAATAATGTTTTTATTATAAACATTAAATAATAATAGAAAAGGTAAAGAAAGACACATTTAATAGCTTAATAAAAAAATATATTATTTTTACAGTATGCAATATGTATAGTATACCAATAATAATATAACTAAATAATATTATAAATATAATAACGTGAGAAAGTTGTGAGAACTCAATAGTAGCATCTACAAGACAATTAAATACCGATATAAAAAAATAATAATAACAAATAACGTTGCAGAGCACGTTTATGGTTCCACTTCCTTTTAGCCTTTAGTGTCTATATAGACGTTGACCTGATTATATTGTCACATTAATTTACAATCAAATGGAACAATGTGTGAAACAAATGCGCGCCTCGATGGAAAAGTGGTCATCATAACTGGTGGCAGCACTGGAATGGGATACGAAGCAGCCAAAAGCATAGCTAACAAAGGAGCAAGAGTCATCATAGCTAGCCGCAACGAAACAAAACTCAGCCGGGCAAGAGATCGAATAGAACAACTTACTGGAAATAAAGACATCAGTTATAAATTACTTGATTTAGCTTCAGTAAAATCTGTTAGAAGTTTTGCAACGAATACTCTTCAAACAGAAGAAAGACTTGATGTTCTTATCAACAACGCGGGTGCCGTCGGCTTACCAGATAAGCTCACCGCCGACGGCATCAATCTAACAATGCAAGTAAACTACTTCGGAGCATTTCTTCTCACGTATCTATTGCTGCCTTTACTCAAAAGCTCTGCACCTAGCCGAATAATTAACAGTTCTGCTTCATCAATGTATATAGGACATTTAGATTTTGACCATTGGAGCGATGTTGGGAGGTATAACGTGATTGAGCAAACGGCAAATTCAAAATTAGCTGTAGCTCTGTTTAATGCAGAATTGGATCACAGATTAAAGGGTACCGGTGTAACAGCAAATACTTTTGATCCATTCGTTGTGCGCGATACAAATATATTAGAGAATCTTCCTAATTTAGTTAGAAATATTTCTCAATTGTTTATAGACATGATAGGACAGCCGAAAGAAGACGTTGGAAAACAATTAACAGTTCTAGCAGCAGATCCTGCGTTAGAGACAGTGAGTGGAAAACATTATAAGTTTTGTAAAACCTGGATTAATCATTGGTTGGTCAGCGACAGGAAGCTTACCAAGGAGCTTTGGGAAAGATCGAAAGGAATTTTAAATATAACAGCTGAGGAAGATTGGGAGAGTGAGAATTAAGGTTTTATAAATATTAATAAATAAAATCAAGCTTTATATTTATAGTGATGTACATATATATCGGAAAGTAATAATATTATATCCTTAAGAAAAGTAAGTACCATGGAATAATGCCTAAAAGTATAATGAAAATATCTTTGTGTAAAATTTTATTAGTGTAGATATAGACTTAATGTAACCTTAAAAAGTACCAAACATAATATGATTAAAAAGATTGTATATACTTATTTTTTAATCACTCTCCATTTTATTTATGTTCAGACGAATACCGTTGGCCAGCTCGTGGTGAAATCAAAAACTACAGTTTTTGTAATGAAATCTACAAACTATTTAAATACTCTTACACATAGACTCATATTTAATTTCATGTAGTGTCCCGCATATGGCAGGGTAGGCAAAGAGAACCTCACTAGGTCTTAACCCTTTAAGACACTCCGTTCCCCATTTACCATCCCATTTTCGAGACATTGCGAGTTGAGTACCGGTACTCAACGCCGTGCTGTCTCTTGTAATCATTGCGAAAAAATTAAAATAATTCATTCACCCCGAGTAGAAATCGAACCTACCACGTCCAATCGGCTTCAACTGGCCTGAAATTATTAATAGTTGCCAATTTTTTTTTTTAGTAAATTCTTATAAACCTTATGTTATTTCCTTAAATTGAATATAATTAGTTAGTATATTTCGTTACTTAGCCTAAGCTTGTATTATTATGCTGTATTTGCTTAAGCCTTTTTAACCGACTTCTGTAAGAAAAGGAGGTTATCAATTTAACTGTGTTTTTTATTTTTTATGTTCGTTACCTCAGATCTTTTGACTGGGTGAAGCGATTTAAAGCTAACGTCTCCCGTGTGGTCCCATATTTTTATTTCTTTTCTGACAATGGTATTTATGAGAAAATCACATAAGTCTTAAATTTATTTTATTGAGCTAATCGAAACAAACTCTTACTGGTCAAAAGTGTGTTTTGTTGTAATGTTGAGTAGCATTACAACTCTTAGACCATTTTGAATATGGGCGACACGGTGATCCCAGCGTAGTAATTTAGTGATAATTGTAATAGTTTTTGAGTAAATGGTCATAATGTGTCACATAGAGTTAAGCTGTGGAACGTTTTGAAATTACAACCACTACCTACTTGTTTAAGAAGCATCCTCTTAAGGTCTACCTATCATTTAAACTCGTAAAATAAATTAATTTTACAAAAAAACCGACTTCAAACGACGGACTAAAAAGTAGAAAATAATTTTACATACAGTAAGCGTACTTTGACTTTGTTAAACAATAATAATTAAAAAAAGATTTTATCATTTTGAAGTGTGTCGAGCTAATTCTACTATAACCTTACTACAATATCGAATTACTAAGCTGGTTTTATTTGGCACCGATTCGAAGTTAAAAAAAACCTTTTTTTAATTAAAAAAAGTAACGTGAAACTCAAAATGTCACTTAATATTTTGAGTCCCGTAATATAGAGGTAACTTGATAAGGTCAAAAGTAGCGTCAAAAGATACAAAAGTAATATTCTGCGGCAAGGTTGCCATATACCTACGTCTATACTTAATATGATTAAGCGGAAGAGTTTGTTTGTTTGTTTAAACGCTAAGATCTCTGGAATTACTGTTCAGAATTTAGTTTTTTTTATTTTGGAGTGTTATAATAATACGATTTAATTCTTAGTAAGCCTTAAATAATTAAATAGCAATAACTAGGGATGCCATCGTATTACTTACTGCATACTGCAGAAATAAATAAATATATGGAAATACATTGTACTACACAAATATTTAGTTTCATTAGTTCTTAAATAAAGTCAGCAACGCCGTATATCTATCTCTTATAAATAAGTGAGAATAAAGTATGTTGTGACAAAAAATAATTGAAAATTGCTAAGTGCTCAGTTTTTTATTTAACATAGATTCAATATCTAACTATTTATTATTAAAATAAATTAAATCAGCTTCACGCTGTATCCCTCACACAGCAGGTTAGGCAGAGGGAACCTAGTGTTAAGACAATCCGTTCCCCACTTTCTGCTGAATTCTGGAGGAATTGCGTGTTGAGTGGTAGAACTCAACGCCGCGATTTGCCTCGACACCAGAGTGAAGAAATGGAAATATAAATTTAAATAAATATTTCATCTCCTGGAGTGGGGATCGAACCCACAACCAATCGGTTTTACGGTCGCACTTTGTACCGCTGCGCCACGACTGGCCTTTATTATTATTTACCTAATTTATTAGGGAGAGTTATCACATCACCATCACCAACGAAATGTTATGAAGCTAAGTTTTAGTTTAAGTTTAGCTTTTTATAATATGTGATTTGGATGTATAATTTTCGAGAACTTGGACTTTCTCAGAATTATAAAAAAATATTGAAAATGATTGAATCTTTTGGCAAATGCAGTATAATAAAGGTATGCGGGCGAAGCCGCCAGCGGGCCACTAGTATTTTATAACGATGTAATAATTCATTTAACTATAAAAAATTGCCCAAAAATAAAAGCAAATGAAATGTATTTTTCTTATCTACATGATATATTGGGCAGATTATCAAATTTAGTTTTATATTAGTGTTGTAATAGACGATACTGGTATTAGCCGACCGAATATATTACGCTCCGATTCGCTTGTTCAGAAATGCTCATTGTTTTAGTAAGTACGTAATAATACATAGGGGAAGTAGGGGCAGCTTGGAAACACGGGCTATATAAAAAAAATGTAACTGTAAGTATTTTTTTTCGTGGGGATATAAGTTATTTTTTTGTGCGGAGATCCATAAATTTTCTTTATCTAAAAACAGAAAATATTCTAGATTTTAATAATATCGTGCGTTCCTACTACTTAGGAAATAGGAAATGGACTGTCTTAAGACTAGGTTCCCTCTGCTTACCTTGTTGTGTAAGTGAAACACCGTGAAGCTAATTTTAATTTATAATTATTGTAAAGAAATCCCCTCGAGGCTTTTACAGAACTTATATTTCTTCCAGAGCAAAATACTATTAAGCTTGTACAATGTCTATGTTAAATTCTAATACAATAAGTTATTCTAGAGGACCTCTTTCCCTCCAAGTCTAAAAGTGTGGCACACACTTGCGGACATATATCTATAAAAATCTAATGTTTTTTAAAAATATATTTGGAGAACCTCATTTATCTATCTATTTTTTACTTAGGAAAATTAATAATCTTTCTAATAATCTATATAATTTATCTATATATATAAAAGGACATGTACCTGACTGACTGAGGTAAGACGCACGCACAGCTGTAACCGCTGAGATGTTTATTTTTGTAATCTGGACATCCACTAAGAAGGGATTTTGAAAAATTTTAACTCTAAAGGGATGAAATAGGGGTTGAAAGTTTATATGATTTTTTTTTTAAATCGGCACGGATTTTTATAAAATTTGAAATTCAGACTCTTAAAAATATTTAATTGAAAACATGTTTCATGGTTTTTTAGAATTCACCCCCTAAGGGTGCAAATAAGGGGTTAAAGGTTGTATGGAAAAATCTTTAAATCTCACCGATTTTTATAAAAAAACAAATTCAAACTGTTAAAAATATTTTATTGCACACATGTTTCGTGGTTTTTATAGAATCCACCCCTAAGGGTGCAAATAAGCGGGCGAAACCGCGCGCGCCCACTAGTGAAAATATAAATATAACTATAATAATAATACAAAATAAAAAGTAACTTAATTATATATAATATTTTTATCTAACTTACTATATTTAACTACAATTAATTATATTCCAAACAAAATTCAACTCATGTTAAGCTTAACTTTTTAAATAAATCATAATATGTTACATAGTACATACTGTATTATTATGTCCACATGAGTCTCGAATTAGAAACGCTAAATAAAAATAAAACAAGTTCTTTAATGTTCATTCACCTAAACATATAAAGTGTACCATTGACCTTCTTTGAGTAATACCTTGGTGTTAAAACTGAAGGTAGTTCAGTTTTAAAATTGCTGTCTGTTAAACAACACTGATAGCTCGTTATATTTTCGTTATGCGAATCTTAGACGATTTTACAAATTGTGAAAATGATGTACGATTGGACGGTAAGGTGGCACTTGTTACTGGTGCCACATCAGGGACTGGACTAGAAGTAGCCAAGAATCTATCAAAACGTGGAGCGAGAGTCATTATAGCCAGTCGTAGCCCTGAAAAACTCTCGAATGCAAAAAATGATATTATAAAAAGTTCAGGAAATACTAATGTAGTAACCAGGACAATGGATTTCGAATCTCTTAAATCAATTCGGAGTTTTGCAAATGATATAAACACGTTGGAGCCAAGACTTGACATTTTGATCAATAATATTGGTGCTATTGGACTAGAAGACAGATTGACAGCTGATAACTTACACCTCATGATGCAAGTTAATTACTTTGGAGCTTTTTTGTTAACGTTCCTGCTCTTTCCACTAATGAAAGCTTCAGCGCCCAGCAGAGTTATAAATGTGTCATCGTTAGCTCTTATTTTGGGAAAAATTGAAATAGACCACATGAATGATGTAGGAAGATATTCAAATTTCGGGATATACTGCAACGCGAAATTGGCGGACGTGTTATTTACAATAGAAATGGACAAAAGAATTAAAGGTAGTGGTGTGAGCGTGTACAGTATGGATCCAGGCTTAGGCAAATCGGAATTTTTTAGACATTATAACAGTACTTTATGGAAGACATTTTTTAACACGGCTCTTACAATATTTGGTAGGCCTCTACATAGAGTTGCAACAATGCCTGTGTTCTTGGCTGTTGATCCTCGAGTAAAAGAGTCTAGTGGAAAGCATTTTCGTGATTGTGCCGAATTTTACAGTACCTGGTTTGCCAATGATACCATATTAACTAGAAGATTGTGGGAGAAGTCTAAAATGTTGGTTGGTATCACTCCTGATGAAGACTGGGAAAATCTTTACTTTTTTAATAATAATAATGTCTATGACACATTTAGATGGTTTAGATAATGTTTGTCAATTAATAAACAATAATTTCTATATCTTTTATAAAATTGTTTTTTCCTGTATTTTGCCAATTGTTATCATTTATAGAGAATATTATGTACAAAATTTAAAAATCAAAACAGAATTTTTTTTTAGCGTTGTTCATTTTTAAAGTGTTGTTCAACACTAAGTAAAAAAAAATACTTATAAAGTAAACGTATAAGCATAAAAGTTTATTATCTTCTATGCAACCAGTATGAGCCTAATTATTAACCATAATTTTTACGTTACTTTATATAAATTATTCTAATAACTTCTTAGTGTATTATTCTGCAACATTCGAACAGCATAAATTACTTAATCAGGTCAAGGATAACAATTATAAAGAATCTCTAGGAGAATTAACTATGAGAAATTTATAAAAATATTCTATAGCTAAAGAGTTTATTTGGTTAAAAAATCCATCCATTTATTATTCTAATTCTACTAGATTTAAATATAATTTATTTCGACATATTTTAGAGATAGGTCTAACTTTATTCCACTTCAGAGAAAAATGAATTAAAATTGTATAATTATATGGTTACTGCAAGAGCTACATTCTTACAAAAAAAGGATATTTCAAAATTTGCCTTTCTTTAATTAACAGACCGAGGTTATACAATGTACATGTGTTGTATGCTGTAAATTATGTTCTAAGTAGTAGTTACCTTCACCTTGCAATAAACCACACGTTCAATTTATAAATTTTACTATTAGCCGCCTTCAAATTCCTTTGTGTAACTATAAAATGTAAAAGTTTTTTTTCCATCCTGCAGTGATTAAAAAAGTCCTGTATTAGTATCCTCGAATCATCCTCTATACTCCCCAAGGAACTTACTGACAAACTTTAGCGTCCTACATCAGATAGCAGTCACTCATTACTAACCAGCATCAGAATCCAAATAATTCAACTCCCCAATTGAGAATTGAATCTACAATCATGACGTTCCACTTCCATAATGATCAACATGCATGTCAACCAGATGGCTTGAAAAAATATTTGTTATTGTAACTTTTGTGTCTATATTTATTGGTATAACTAATGAATATAGAACTTAGGATTTTTTTTTAAATAAATAAGTTATAAAACTCTGTCACTCACTTTGCTATGTAAAGTGAAAAATCATCGATATATATAACTCCATATTACACTTTACCAAAGGCAGCAAAAACCAACCAACCACATAACTAATTAAGCTGAACACATTGTATTTAGCTCAAGTAGTTTTTGTCAATGTCTGTAAATTGTAAACTGATGGACAAATAGAAAATAATTATCTTTATTTTACGTACGTCGGTTCGGTTAACAAATGGCGAAATAATTTATTATAATTTCTTAAGTTTAGTAGTAGAAGACACAGCGTTTCGTTTAATTCCACCATTAAACACACAATGAGAAAATTAAGGGGAATGTGGGGAAAGAGAGAACATGTTCCTTTTACCTAATCTACTGTATGTAGAACACAATGTGAAGCTAAAAAAAATTATGTAGGCATCACCATGTTTTTCCTTCCTCCCTGTCCACATTTTATAAATAAAAATGCCTTAATTTATTTTAACCTATCGTTATAAATATATGTACCTATTTACATATATGCTTATGTAAGTATCTACACTTGTACCTTGGTGTCAAGGCTGTTTTTTTTCGCCTTGGATTCATTGGTATAATTTTAAGTATGTATACATGTTAGAATTTGGTACGTTTTTTTGCTATTCTAAAATGTATCCGAGATGTACTAATATTAACGGTAACGAAAAATATTGCCAACACGCAATACCTCCAGATTTCGATGGAAAATAGGAAACGGTGTGTCTAAAAAAAACTAGTAAAAATCTATTGATACATCTATAAATAAACGAACAAGAATGAATGAACATCACATTACAAAACGTTTTATTTTAACTTCACAATGTGTAGGCAGAGGGAACCTAGGAACCTCCCTTCCTGTTAAGACACTTTCGTTTCCTCTTATCGAATTCTGAAGGCGTTGCGTGTTAAGTGACGCATGTGAGCGTATTTAAAAAAATACGATAATGTACTTAAAAGCCACACGCAAATATAATTTATCTATTAATAATTAAATGAAAATATAATTAAAATTATAAAATGAAATAATATAATACCCAAGTTGGGTATAAGATTATAATGAAATAGGCATGTGCCTATCATGATTTTAAAGGAGGTTTTTATCTAACGAAATAAACACTTATTAATATAATATATAAAAGGAGGCAGGAATGCACCTGTCCGTTTGTTCATAATGCGTAAATCATTATGTCAGTCACACTCATCTCGCTTCCGTGTGAATTACGCAAATATGACAGCTTGGCCCAAATTACAGGCGTTGAGTATAATTTATATTATAATATTATATATTTTATTTACAAATAAAACAGAAGTGATAAACGAAAATTTATTATATTTAATGGCCCAACCTACCTCGCATTATCTAAGAGACAAATAAAAAATGGTATAAATCGTTTTTGTCATATATAACAGTTTCATATAATACAATAGTTTTTTGCTAACAACAAAATGAATGAGAGAATTTATAACAACACATAACTAAAGTAATTTTTTATTCAAGCTTACATCATTTCTCTATGATCCACGATCCATTCATGTCCCCGAACAGTTAAATATACATAATTTAAATATTGTAATAGATCTATAGTCTATTGGTAATTCTTTAGATCTACAATATATTTAATGTTGCTAATATAAAGTGTTTTTTTATTGGTTAAGTGATATAAATATAATTATATTTTGTTGATTAAATTAATTTTACGAATTTTATTTTTGAATTAAGTTCTGCTAGTCTCATAAGCCTGGTTTTAAGTAAGAAATAACTATATAAAATATACCACTATAATATGTAAAATAATAAAATTTATTTTAACGAAAAATAAAGACTACTTTTTATGGAGCATTAATGATATAAACAAGTAATAAATTAAATCGTCGACATCAGTGCAAGACCTTTTAATTCTAACTACAATTGTTTGAAATAATCATTTCTTTAAAGTGATAACTTAAAGTATCTAATGGTGCTATGATAAACTAGCTTGTAATCACGCATTTATATAACCTACAATATGGTACTTTTTTAAAGTATTCGTGTCGTTTTTAAGGCAGTTTTTACTGTCTACTGTGCAAAACGTATTTTTGTTTTAGAAGGTTCTGGATGCAGCCCAACAAAATATATTCGTAGGCAATATAAAATCGCTTCAGCCTATAACTTGACAAGGAACAAACACTAAAAGGATTCTGCGGTGAAACTGGAAAGTGTGTTTTCCACCGTCCTCTATGCCGTTTGCATCTCAAATATTTCTAACGTGTAATATATTGATTTGTAAAACACACGCTACCGTAACTTTGAATTAGCGGGTCCACTTTGATGGTTACGCAGTTTTGTTTTACTTTTCTATTAGGCGAATTAAGTTAAATGCTGGTCTTTTATTTTATATTTTTTTTTAGTTTCACGTTGTATCCCGCGTTGTATCCCAGGTTTCCTCTGGTGCGGGCACCAGAGGAAACCTGGGATTTTAGGGTTAGGACACTCCGTTCCCTAATCAGACACTTTGAACGGATATTTTGTACTATTATTGTAATTATGTATTTTTCATAGTCCATGGGCAACAAGAAAAGACAGAAACTAATTAGGTATAAGTCACTCTGCTTATTTAATTAATTTTGGTAAAAAAAATAGCTATTTCTTATTTAGAAATTTCAGTCTCAGTATACAAATTAACATCCAGACAAAACATTTATTTTTTACTTAGACTTACGTCAGCTGCTGCGTGTACAGTATAATGTTTTCACATAATTATAAATTTATAATAGAAAAACAAGAATAAAATCAAAAGTTAACTTATAAATTTAAATAGCAATAGTTCGTAAATACGTATCAGCATCAAATTTCTTAAAGGAAAAAAATATATTGTAAAGATAGAGGACTGAGGCCGTTGTGGCGCGGTTGTACTGCATAAAGTTTAATTCCTACATTTACCACAAAATACTTGAATATAGGAAATATTAACAGTGGAACAGGATCACAACTGCGCGACGGTATACGCGTCAAGTTGCTGGTTCGATTACCACTCGCACACTAAACGTACAAACAAAAATATAAAGATCATAAAGAAAATTTTAAATAATAAACCAAAGAAAAGAACAAAGTAAAATATTAAAGATATTAATTGAGATTATAAAAATGTTTTTTAAATCTGATTTTAAAAATGCCACGGATTGCAAATTAGTATAGAATTAAGAAGTGAAAATATAGGGAAGTTTTTACTTTTTTTAAATTAAAAAAATCTGCTTCATGCTATGGATATAGCACGCAGCAGGGCAGGCAGAGGGAACCTAGTATTAAGAGACTCCGTTCTCCATTTTCTGCCGAATTCTGGAGGCAATTTGTGTTTACTGGCGGAACTCAACGGCGCGCTTTGTCTTAACACCAGCTATTTTATTTATTTATTTATTTATTGATCCACCAACATTTGTTTACATCAATACAGACAAAAAAGATACATAATATATGGAATTAAAAACTAGGTGTAACAAATACTTACAGGTAGATACATCTTGCTCAGCTATGAAATAAAAATATAAATTAAAATAAATATTTCAATTACTCGAGTGGGAATCGAACTCACAACCAACCGCATTAAAAGTCCCACTTTATAATAAATTTAATAAATATAAATATCGACAAACAACAATAATGCAGTAGATCACAGCTAACATCACTACGCAGTCGTAACGGGTCATTGGAAAGTATGTAGCAAAGGTTAGGTATTTGATATAACGATGGTTTATCTGTCCGACGACTGGAGCACATTGCACGATGAGTGCGATTTGTATAGAGATATCTTTTATACTGTTATAATATACTTATTTCATATTGAAATCTATATACTATATAGGTATATAAAACTGGTAATTGATTAATAGATTAGAATAAGCGAGCGTCGCGCTGTATCCCGCACACGGCAGGGTATGCAGAGGGAACTTAGTGTTAAGGCACTCCGTTATTCATTGCCTGTCGTGGCGCATAGACACAAAGTATGACTGTAAACGCTACCGGTTGTGGGTTCGAGTCACACACAAAGAAATGAAATATTTAATATTTCCAATTTATTCGCTCTGGTATCGAGGTAAAACGTTACATTAAGTTATACCACTGAACAGGCAATGCCTTCAAAATACAGCGGAAAATGGAGAACGAAGCATGAAATAAGAGAGGATTTCTTAAAATTCCTACGGGAACGAGAAAAAATGAGATTTTCTACTTTACGTCATAACCTCTGTGTAAATAAAGTCGTCGGCGACAACTAGACAAAAATTTTAACTCATAATATTGAAATATATTGGTTCAAGCAAGTACAAGGTGATAAAGCTAGAATATATTCAAACCTAGTATAGGCAATTGTGGCCCAGAGAGACAGCGTCTGATTTAAAATCTGCCTACCCTGTTACACGCAAATCACGCCTGAAAATAAAATAAAAAAAAAACACATCACGCTTTTTCCTACAAAGCAGAGTGTCCAGGGAACCTAGTGTTAAAACATTCCTTTCAGATTCCGAAAAAATGTTAGGCTTTTATATGTATATGTATTACGAAATACATATAAATATATATATATACGTATATCTCATGTATTTACAGACTATGAAGTATCTACAGAGGTTATAAGTGACTTACAATTTCCTTCCATTATATAACTGAGGAAAGCTTTGTACGTGTAAAGTTAACTCGTGATTAGGGACGACCTCTTCTTACAACCGAAGCTCATGTAATACATTACATTATTTATAAAATTAAAAATTAAAATTAATCAGCTTCGCGCTGTACCCCGAACGCAGCAGGGTAGAGGAAACCTAGTGTTAAGACACTCCGTTTCCCATTCTCCGCCGAATGCTTTAGGCATTGTGTATGGAGTGACGGAACGCAACGCCGCGCTTTGCCTCGGCAACAGAGCGAAGAAATTAAAATATAAATTTCAACATATCTATATGTATTTCATTTCCTCTAGTGAGAATCGAACTCACAACCAGTGGCGTAAACGCTTTATGTAGTCACACTTTATGCCTCTGCGCACGAGTAGCCAGGCTTAAAAACAACGTTATTATTTATAACATTTTATATACAATATATACATATAATCAAAAGATTCCATAACTGGTCAAGTGTGAGTCGGAGTCACTTATCCAGGGCGCCGTATCAATTTTAAGGATTGTAGGTCAACTTGAAGTACTACTTATAAAAGTCGAGAGACTAAGCACCGTTTTTGTAAACCGCTCTTAAATATAAGATAGATCTTGAGATATCGTTTTCATTATTAAATTATGTATATATTAATGAAAAGAGCATCTTAATACGGGCCTTAGTTAGCTGCCATATGCACTTTTATAAAGTGCCCTATCTGTTTTGATTACGTAATGAATTTCAAAGAAAATACAGCAAAAGTGATGCATATGTGCTTATATATCTTGATTGTGTAATTTTTTCTGTGCTCCAAGGAACAATTGACAATGATCTGACAATTTGATATTAATTTCGGCGGAAGTATCACGTGATCTCTTCGTCTGATCGTCGTAATCTTTCGTGACTTTTAAAACAACGGATTTTAGGCAGTAATTAAGTAAGTTTTATATAAGTATCTATAATATCACTTACCTATTATTTTTTAATTTTCTTTACTTTTTTGCACTATTTAGTTAAGTCCATCAAGTTTTTGTTTAAGTGTGTGAAAATAAATAAATCAGCTTCACGCTGTATTCCGCACACAGCAGGGTAGGCAGAGAGAACCTAATATTAAGACACTACATTCTCCACTTACCACCGAATTTAGGAGGCATCACGTGTTGAGTGATGGAACTCTAGGCCTCGCTTTGCCTCGACACCACTGAGGAAATGGAAATAGAAATTTAAATAAATATTTCATTTTCTCAGATGGTGATCGAACCCACAACCAGTCGCGCTTACAGTCGCAATTTGTGCCCCTGTTTAAGTTTGTGCATAGGTTTTATTTTTTTTTCATCGTTTAGTTTTAATTTAAGATAAGACATTATTTGTTGTTGTTAGAAAGACCATTTTGGGAATATGTATTACTAGAGGGCGCGCGCGGCTTCGCCCGCTTATTAGGAGTGAATTCTAAAAAAACCACGAAACACGTGTTCAATAAAATATTTTTAACAGTCTGAATTTAATTTTTTATACAAATCGGTGGCAATTTAAAGATTTTTCCATATAAACTTTCAATCCCTTATTTGAACCCTTAGAGGGTGAATTCTTAAAAAGCATGAAACACGTTTTCAATGAAATATTTTTAAGAGTCTGAATTTCAAATTTTATAAAAATCGGTACAGATTAAATTTTTTTTTCATACAAACTTTCAACCCCTATTTCATCCCTTTAGGTTTATAATTTTTCAAACTCCCTTCTTAGTGGATGTCCAGAATATGAAAATAAACATCTGCCCAAATTTCACGTTTCTACCATCAGCGGTTACGGCTCTGCGTGCGTCTTACCTCAGTCAGTCAGCACAAGTCCTTTTACATATATAGATAGAATAGATAATGATAAGCATTTTCTTGTCTTCAACATATTATACTTAAATAGATATTATAAAATAAATGAAGTATTTACTTCACGCAGTAATGGCTTCGCTCACAAAACTTGGATTTATTGAATAATCATATCGTTAAACCAATACCTAATGATCACAACGTGCTCTATACATTAAAGAACATTTCAAAAGAGCAAGATGATGCAACCAAACACAATCAAAATTTGATGATGTGTATTCAAAACTAAATTAGAGAATTGCTTGCATTTATGACATTATAATTAGTTATTAGTTAATGGCGTTTGTCAAAATAATGTCATTTAGATATAGCGTCTGGTCGTCGTGGGTTCGATTCCCACTCAAGAACACGGGTTGTATTCATATCCTTGCTCTGGTGCAAGACAAAGCTCGACTTACGGCGAGTAGGCACAACGACCCAACATAATGTCTCGAAAATTGAGCGGAAAGTGGGGAACAAAATGCTCTAACGCTAGGCTATCTTTTGTTTTCCCCGCTTTACTCGGGATACAGTGTATATAAATTCATATATATTCAGTCTAATCTCTATATATAATAAGACAGTAAAAATATTTTGTCTGTACATTTAGTAATTTTGACTGAAATGGATAGAGGGACACTTAAAAAGACTAATAGAAAGCAAAAAGATTTTTTTTTAATTTCTTGT
>DWQW01002682.1:0-25695 GCA_018249695.1 Heliconius erato demophoon
TTAGCTTTTAAAATTAGCTTTCTCTAGTATTTAGAGCCAAAAATATATAAAAGGATTTTATCACTAATAGTCAAAAATTGTGAAACAAGCTTGTTCCTGATCTTGTATCTAAATTTGGTTGTGAAGGATAATGAAAATTTTCAAGAACACTTACAATTGTCTCTTTGTTTTTATAACTACTTTAACAGACTCATAATGTGCGCTCCAACGAGTATCAAATAAACGTTTTGTTTCTGTTTTTCCTTTAAGCACTTGCCATCTTTGCTTAGATTCGTCAGACGTAGACACAAGACTTATCTACTTATTATTATCTACTTTTTTTATATTAACATTAATATTTTTTGACTTTTATTAAAAGCAAAATATATAACAAGACATTAGAACGAAAAAGCAGTAAAAAATATTTTAATTAAAATAATGTAAACTACCGGTACAGGCTGCACTTATTTATTTCTGGGGCCGCCAAACCCAAACTTACTCTTATGTAGGTATTAAGCTTTTTTTCAAAGGCTTAATAGTTTTTTCGGGGCGTACCAACCCCTCCGCCTCCCGTTAGTCCGCCACTGGGTATGGCACCCAGTTTCACTCATGTTTGATACAGTCTACACAAACATAAACAAGTACTCTTTTATCAATTTTTATAGGTCTTGATCAACTGTTGATGCTATCACCTATTTTGTATTTGATCAAAATAGCTTTTGTTTCTAAGAAAGCGCTTGATATTCTTCGTCTCTCTGTAATTATTCATCGTTTCCACTCCGCTCTCACATTTTACGGACTGAATACAGTGAGCAACTGCATTTTTTCCTCCTTCGTCTTTTTGATTTTGCAAGGTTGCCCATCACAATCATTTAAAAAAAATATTTAAAAGAAACTTTTAAATTTAAGCTTTAACTTTCCTTCTTTTTCTTTATTTAACTTTTCATTCCACATATTATGTTAGCTATAATGTTTGAATTTTTTATGATTTGTTAATTACTTTCTGTGCAATAAAGTACTATTATTTTGTAATTGCTTCCACTCTGATCTCATATTTAACATACTGGTTAAAGTAAGCAATTGCATGATTTCCTCCCTCGTCTTCTTGATTTTGCATGGCTACGCATCACAATCATTTGGAGATGTTCTTTTAAGAGCACCTTTTTTGTTTAAGCGTGAACTATTTATAGATTAAGTGCAAGCATCAAACTTGGGAAGAATTGTCAACTGTGGTTGAGCTACTATATACACTGCAATAGTTTAAAATTATTGCGATGGTGTATAATTTTATAGATTTTTTAACAAATAAATTAATTATCTTCTACTCAAGACTTTTTTTGTCATGTTATAGAAGAAGATGGTATCGTGGCCTCCTTTGATATTTATAACTAAAAATCAGGTTATCCCGTGTAACTTTTTTAAAACGCAACAATAAAATGACAACATTAAAATTATAAAAAATACAAATAACTCCGAGAGAAGGAAGAGCATAACTGTGTTTTACGATTTTAAGGTGCTGCAATTATTTCCATAATTTTGTAAATATCAGGTCATAACTGCAGAAAGTTCTAAAACGAGCAGCTGCGTTTCTTTCTTTTCCGTCTTCTTTATTTCCAAGGTTGCGCATCACAGTCACAGTAGGTTAAGCATAAACTATTTTACTTTAACTTTAAGTGGTTGTGAGTAACTGCCGTTTCTTCCTCCTCCGTGACCTTGATTTTGCAAAGTTGTACATCGCAGTCATTCAAAGATGTGATTTTAAGAGAACCTTTTTTAGTCTAAGCTTTAACTATTTATAGTTTAAGTGTATGTGACTAACTGCCTTTTCTTCCTCCTCCGTCATCTTGATTTTGCAAAGTTGTGCATCGCAGTCATTTAAAGCTGTTATTTTAAGAGAACCTTATTTTAGTTTAAGCTTTAACTATTTATAGTTTAAATGTATGAGAGTAACTATCTTTTCTTCCTCCTCCGTCATCTTGATTTTGCTAAATTGTGCATCATAGTCATTTAAAGATGTTATTTAAGAGAACCTTTTTTAGTTTAACTTCTACGTCATCTTAATTTTGCAAGTTTGCGTAACTAATCATTTAAATATGGTAAAAATGTGAAAAATCATTTACAGATGTTATTTTAAGATAATCTGTTTTAGTTAAGCATGAACTATTATACTTTAAGTGTACCAAACTTGGAAAGAATTGTCGGTGGTGGTTGATCTCCTATAGACACTACAGTGGTTTATTGTAGTGCACCGGCATTTGTACTTTTGATGTAGCTACACTGGAGTTGTCATTTAAAGATGTTCTTTTAAGATAACCTTTTTTAATTTCAGCGTGAACTATTAATATTATATATTCACATTTCATGTACCGATTACAGTGAGCAAACGCGTTTCTCCTCCGTCTTCTTGATTTTGCAAGCTTGCACGTCACGTTAAAAGAGGCCCGGGGCGGCGTAGTTGAATGAGGCCCTCAGTGTAAAATGATTTTTATATTTCACATATACATATTTTACTAAACTTTTCAATAACTTCAGTGAAATCAATTTCTTTTAAAACTTTTATTTCAAATGAAAACGAGTTAACGAGTTAAACAGGTTAACGAGTCGCTCTTAATTAATTGTAGATTGGAGGAGTAATTGAAATTGTAGATTCAAACGTTGACCGTTGTATTTCAACTTGGATCGATATTTTAGCATCATGAGGTAGTTCACCCATATTTTTTTCCTTTCTTCTTCTTCGTCTCTCGATGTTAATATTGGTGTCGTTGTTATTTTGGTGCCAAAAGTTATACCTTGTCTATAATTGTAGTTCGTCCGGTTCCTAAACATTTATTCAGGGCTCTTATTTTGACGAGTACTATATACAGACGTAATTTGGAGATTTGTATTTTTGAACCAAATTAGCTTCCTCTAGTATTGAGAGGCAAAATTATATATGGATTTTAGATGGATTTTATCATAAATAGTTAAAAATAGTCAAACAAGCTTGTTCCTGATCTTGTATCTAAATTTTGTTGTGAAGGATCGGGAAAATTTTCAAGAACTCTTACAATTGTCTCTTTGTTTTCTGTGACTACTTTAACAGATTCATATGGTGCGCTCCAACAAGTATCAGATAAACATTTTGTTTCTATTTTTCCTTTAAGCACTTGCCATCTTTGCTTAGATTTGTCAGACGTAGACACAAGACTTATTACCTACTTTTGTTATATTAACATTAATAATTTTTGACTTTCATCAACAGCAAAATATATTACAAGACATTAGAACGAAAAAGCAGTAAAAAATATTTTAATTAAAATAATGTAAACTACCGGTACAGGCTGCACTTATTTGTTTCTGGGGCCTCCAAACCCACACTTCCTCTTAAGTAGGTACTAAACGGTTTTTCAAAGGCTTAGTAGTGTTTTGGGACCAGAGATCCGGGGCGTACCAACCACTCCGCCCCCCGTTAGTCCGCCACTGGGTGCCATTACACCGTTTCACTATAAATTTTATACAGTCTACTCTTTGTACTCTTATATAATTTTTATAGGTCTTGATCAACGAGTGATGTTATCACCTATTTTGTATTTTACCAAAATAGCATACTTTTGTTTCTAAGAAAGCGCTTGATATTCTTCGTCTCTCTGTAACTACGAGTATGTCAACACTTACACTCCGCTCTCACATTTCACGCACTGAATACAGTGAGCAACTGCGTTTTTTCCTTTCTCGTTTTTTTGATTTTGCAAGGTTGTACATCACAATCATTTAAAAAAATTATTGTAAAGATTTTTTTTTTAATTTAATCTTTAACTTTTCTTCCTTTTCTTTGATTAACTTTTCATTCCACATATCATTCATTAGCTATAATGTTTGTATTTTTTAATGATTTGTTAATTATTTTGTGTGCAATAAAGTATTATTATTTAAAGTAAGCAATTCCATGATTTCTTTTTTCGTCTTCTTGATTTGATTTGATCTTCATGGCTGCGCATCACAATCATTTGAAGATGTTCTTTTAAGAGAACCTTTTTTTGTTTAAGCCAAATAAAAAAAGAATTGTCAACTGTGGTTGAGCTACTTACTACATACACTGCAGTAGCTTGAAAGTATTGTGATGGTGTTTAATTTTATAGGTTAAGGGTTTTTTAACAAGAATGTTTAAGTACCTACTACTCAAGGCTCTTTTGTCATGGACAATACCACCTGGTATTGTGGCACCCCTAGGTATCATGGCCTCGTTCCGTATTTATAATTAAAAATCACGCTATCCCGCGAAACTTTTTTTAAAACTTAATAATAAAATGACAATATTAAAATTATACAAAAAGCTCCGAGAGAAGGTAGCGCATTCCTATGTTTTACGAAACATTTTAAAATTGCACTCGTCAAAACTTTTTAAGGTGCTGCAATTATTTCAATAATTTTGTAAATATCAAGCCAAATTACAGAAAGTTTTACATTTCGTTCAATTAACGTTGTCCTACAGATTTTTTGAGGTAAATATGCATGATATTCAATGTTTTATATGCAATGAGGCTTGTTAATAGATTCTATGATGTTGGTAATTTGAACCTCTCATATTGCTTGCATTATCGTCTCGGGGCCAAATAACCTACATATTTGTATAACATACATATTTGTATGTTATTTGAATATTTTACTTTCCTAGACAAAATTTGCTATCCCCAGCTATCAAATTCGAAGCGGAAGCGGACTTGGAAGCGGCGAAGCAGCCCATATTTTAGAGCCGATACCAAGGAGACGTGATATCCATCCAGTACTAGGAAAAAATAATAGAACTCGTCTGAATGTGATGAAAATGATCGTCATCAAGTGAGGACTCCTATACTTTCTGAATATCTTGTGACACGAGTAATTCTAGTAAGAAATTTGGGGAAGAATGGCGTGAATTCAGCGTAAAATCTATAACTTATGGCCACACACTGACTGTGCAGGCGAAATAAATACGCGATTTTTGTTATTAAGTTTAACACATTTAATTAGTTAAAGGCGGGTCATATAACCCTCACTTGATCTCAAATTGCTAAATTTGCGTTTATTCTGAATATACATATTTTTTATTGTCTGTCGCATTTTTTTAATTCCATTCTAAATCATATATAGATAAATAAATATAAAAGTTCAGTCATTCATATTTGTATTTCTTTTACTTTTCATATTCAACCTGAAAAATAAAATGGGAAGGGGGCAGCAATTTAGGACGAGGAATGCTACAAATCAAGCTATTTTTTTAAATAATCAAACGTTACAGCAAAGTAAAGAGCGAAATGAAACGGAAAGGATTATGATATTAACACTTTCAGTGTCACATAAGCGGCTTTTATTTACGATGCTTCAAATGACTACAGATCCTACCAGGGCGATGCTATTATTGGAACTATGAGCTCAGTTTGCCCATATTGGAAGGTATTGAAATACAAAAAAAGAAACACATGGACTGTGTTGCGCAAATGGTAAAGTAAGTTGGTTCCGCCACCAGAGCCGTTGTACTCATTGGTTTGAGATACTGGAAATAGAAACATATAAAAATATAATAACTGTTTATCTGTTTTGTTCGTTGACTTCTTTTTACAAAGAATATAATTTGCTACAATTTCATGTCAATTTTTAAGGAAACAAGATTTACTCTGTTTATTCCTTTTCAAATTATTGTGTAAAAATAAAAGTTTGTATATAGTTTGAAGGTACTAAGCCAAATATATCATTAAGCAAATAAGTTATAGCAGTTGACAGATGGCGTTTATAAGTTTCTGCAAAACTATTTTGTAGGAAATACAACAAAAGAGAATGGATGCGCTATGTAAATAACAGTTCAGTGAGTGAACAGTCTACTCTAAAACAATAACAACTTTGTTTCATCTACACAATCAATTGATTATATTCTATATATTATATATATATATATATATATATATATATATATATATATATATATTTAAAACTTCACTTTATCTTATTCCATTGAATAGTCATAAAACCGTTACCAAAGCTGAAAACTCATACAGGAGAACATATGACGTTTTAATACACAAACTGTCGATGAAGTTGCCATTGTAATAGTTGGAGAAAATTTGGAAACCCTTAACACATTTTAACATCGCCGAAATAATCAATAATAGCGTGTGTATGAAACACACCATCGCCACGGAATTCATCCAATCATATTTTGGAAAGATGAAGATGGTTACCATGTCTCAATCAAGACGACAAATCCCGATACAGGTAATTAGAAATTTGGTTTTGTAATAGAGCTGTTTACATGTATCTGGTGACATGTGCATGTTAAATGACTATCGTAAAATATTATTTTATCAACAGATGCTGAAACTAATAAAAAGTTAGGAGAGCGTGCAGCAGCGCTGCATGACTTAGTACTCTCTTCTCCTTTCCATCTGCGAGGCGCTAGACAAGTATAACTTGGCCCTTTTCAAGGCAAGAGTGAATAGGCATTACCTAGGTAAGCATGCTCCACTTACCACCAGGTGAGATAGCAGACATATGTTGGCTTATCAACAGTAAAAAAAAATAGTTCAATAAACTATTCTTCTTATCGTCTAACGGTACGTGAAAATATAAACAAGTACTTCTTAAAATGTCGACGATAATTTCTTCAATATGTTGTTGATATGTATGTCAAAATAGAAACAAAGCGATAGACATTAATTACATTAGAATGGAAAAACTCGTAGTGGTTCATAAATAAGAAGATATCAATATAAATTATTTTGTTCGACAACATTACACTATAAAATATATTTTTTTATTGGATTGGTTGATACTTTATTTTTTAATGTATAGATATGGTCTTTAAAATGATAATGTTATTAGAACACTAAAGCAATTCAGACCAGTAAATAAATAATTGTATAGTTCAAACGGGTAAAACATGAAGTGTCCTAACTTAATTAAAATAAAAATTAAATCAGCTTTACGCTGTATCTCGCACACAGCAGGGTAGGCAGAGAGAACCTAGTGTAAGACACTCCGTTCCCCACTTTCTGCTGAATTCTTATCTAGGCATTGCGTGTTGAGTGATATAACTCAACGCCGCGCTTAGCCTTGACACCAAAGCGAAGAAATGGAAATATAGATTTATGTATATATTTTATTTCCTAGAGTGCGGATCGAACCCAAAACCAGTCAGTTTTACACTCACACTTCGTACGGCTGCGCCACGACTGGCCTCAACCTAACTTAATTAAATTTATTAAAGTCCTTCCTATATTCATATCGGGTAGTACATCTAAGCCTAATAATCTTCGACTATACGTCTTTGTATCTATACGTCTCTCGTTTAGTACATTTTTTAAAAAATATATTCTGAATGAAATTAAAACCACGAAACACGTGTTCAATAACATATTTTTAACACTTTAAATTTATTTTTTTATAAAAATCGGTGTCGATTTAAAAAAAAATCCATACAAACTTTCAATCACCATTTCATGACTTTAGGGTTAAAATTTTTTAAAATCCCTTAGTGGAAGCCAAATTTACGAAAATAAACATCAGTCCAAATTTCACGTTTCTATGCACAGCGGTTACGGCTGTGCTGCGTCTTACCTCAGTCAGTCAGGTACATGTCCTTTTATTTATTCTAAATAACTACTCGTTAATAACCTGGAAATCCGTTCTATAGAAATTTTAGCTAGAATATTGTTTGTAATAAGGTATTCTTGTTTTACATAAAAAGTTAATGCTAATATTTAATGGAGGATATAGTGAATCTACTGTATATAAAATACACCAAAATGTATAAACAAATTACACACATTATTTGTTTGTTGGTGAATCGAACTACTTATCGAAGAGGATTACGTATCGAAGCGACGTTGAGCAATTCTAAGCTGAAGATTCCGCTTTACATTACCAAAGAGCAGATCAAGGCTTCCAATACGTACTAACTTTGTATACAAATGTCTAGATATCTAGGAGCCTAATCCTATGTGATACGCAAACTGCCTGAGTACCTATCTATGATTATAATATTAGTATGTTATCTACTTTTTCAGTCATATTTTTTTTCATAGGGCTAAGTCGAAATTTTTACATTATTGTTACATCTTACTGTTGCTATTTGCATCTCTGTAGGAAGTCTTTTATAAATTTCCGATACCCGGAATATAAGGAGATATAAGGTAGCTTGGATGGTTTCCTAGAGGCGGGTTCAAATCCCGCTGCGTTCAAATTTTTATGTTTTCTAAAATAGTGTTTTTCTTTCCTAAGTTCGGAATAACATTTTAAATTTGTAAAAAAATATTAGCATATTGTTGATCTGTTACACTTCAGTACAGTACACACAGGTAATACACTGTAGGGGCACTAATTTTAATAATAATATAGAACATGAAGAAAGAAAAAAACAAGATAAAAAAATTAAGTAAGTACATTTTATATTGTTGTTTTTTTCACGCTTCTCCTTTTTTCTTAGCTTTGTGGTCTTTTTAATCTTAACAATTAATTCGTTTTTTTTAAATGAGGTCAATTTAAACATTTTTCATGATATTTTTAAATTTAAATTAAGTTAGTGAAGCCAGTCGTGGCGCAGTGTGACTGTAAAATCGACTGATTGTGAGTTCGATCCCCACTCGAGGAGATGAAATATTTATTTACAGTTATATTTTCATTTCTTCGCTCTTGTAATGAGGTAAAACGTGGCATTGAGTTCCGCCACTCAATACGCAATGCCTTCAGAACTCGGCGGAAAGTGAGGGACCGGGGTCTCTTCACACTAGGTTCCCTCTACCTACCCTGCTGTGTGCTTAAGACTAACTTAATTTAGAGCGTGAAGCTATAAATTAAGTTAGTCTTCAAAAATGGCTACGCCATCCAGTTTAAAGTTAAAAATCTATTGATATTAGCTAGCAAGCCAACTGTATCTATATATGACAGAACCAGGTCGAGTCTCCATTACTTATAGAAAAGGCAACGTCCCTCAAAATTGACTCATCAATATCCTAAGCCTAGGTCGTTAATATAAGGAATTCGGGATTCGGTAAGGATAAGTTTACAATGAAACTGATTTTTTAAAAGATATATGTTTAAATATTTGTTTAAATGGCTATATTAATCATTAAACTTTTTTTTATTTCACATTATTATTTTCAACCAGAACACTTGAGACT
Organism: Heliconius erato demophoon; assembly: GCA_018249695.1. Taxonomy (NCBI): domain Eukaryota; kingdom Metazoa; phylum Arthropoda; class Insecta; order Lepidoptera; family Nymphalidae; genus Heliconius; species Heliconius erato. Next base: position 9,111 of record DWQW01002682.1, read on the forward strand.
ATTTAAATATTTATAGAAACTATACCTAATTATATATGTTAGTTGAGTTTTTTATATAATTTTTATAAACAAAATAAATTAATCCCTTTAACTTAACTTACCCTAAGTTTAACAAAAAAATATTATGATTTCCCATTTGAATTAAACAATCTTCGTTTATCGAAGATTTTTATAAGAAACCATTTTCCCAATCGAGAATAGAAATCCATTAGCTGATATTTCTAAGCATTTTTATAAAACAATTCAACGTCGCGACGTGACGCATCCCTTTGTACTGCCTCTCATTAATCATCCAGGTCTACATTGTCAACTGAACTGGTGATAAAAATTTGAATATACTAGCGACCCACACGTGGCTTCGCCCGCTTAAACTTATTGTTTTATATAAATATAACATACATACATATTTAAGTCCGTCGCATCAGTAGCGAAGTAACATAAGCGTGTGAATGTAAACGCGACGAGTGTGGGTTCGATTTCCACTCCTTCCTTCCTCGACGACAGCTGAAAGTGGAGAATAATAAGTCTCAACACAAGCTTACCTTTGTGAAACTAAAAACAAAAAATAAAATATTTCATCAAACCTTTTGATATTAGATATATTGATTGCCAGCGACCCAAACACGGCTTATGGCCTATGTGTTATTCTGATGTATATTTGCTATATTATTGTAAAGTTTTATCTAAATCCGTTTAGTGGTTTCTGCGTGAAAGTCAAACATACATTCTCATAGATTTTCACATTTATAATATAAGTAAGATTTAAAAACAACAAATTTCTGGGTATTTCGAAATTAGCTTTCATAATCCACTTAAGATAAACTGCAAAGCTAATATTCTGCATCACAATGTTTATGTTTATTAGTATTTGCTATAAACTTGTATTATTGAGAAATATTGTAGATATGAACGAACTCATATTTTCGGAACAAACTTAGAAAAGACACAGTACCACGTTTAATATTGAAATTAGCTTAATATCTAATGAGCTGAAAACACTTGAAAAACATTTTTTAAACAAAATATACATACAATATAATACATATTATCGCCTGCCGATTTATAATAAATGCATTACAAAATCATTTCTCAAATCAAACCAATAGTGTCTGATATAAAACTAGGGCATTCAACAAAACAATTTTTTCTCTTGATATTATAAAGTAGTAGTAGATTAATCAAGTTTCACACTCTACTCTAAACAACAATAGGTTCAGAAAGGTGTACATTCCGCCAAGACCTCGTGGAAGTATCTGCTAAGATTAGTACCAAATATTCAGATCTATGGGCAAGTCAAAAAAAATTAAATACCAAGTTAACGCAATCAAAAAATTCAGCCATTTTTGCGTCTAATCTAATCGTTTTTTGCTGCATTTTATATGAAATTCACTACGTAATCAAAACCTTTATGGGTATTTCCCGCAGACCCACAAGTATAAAATTTCTCAAGAAATCCGAAAAAAATGAAATTTATATTTATATTACAGATAAAAACTATTAATTGTACAACGCAACTATTTATCATTCTTTTTCGGTTTCTTAAAATATACGGAACCCTAACTCTGAAAGGAAGTACTCTCTATATTAATATAGAAATTTATATATTTCTTTCTTTATATTAGTAGAATCAACATAATTTCAAATAACATTTTGGTTTGCTATTCAATGTTCAATGGGGTTCAAGTGTTACAATGGAAACCGTATGACTATGTGGACAACATCTCCTAAAAATCTGATTTATTTCGTATATGGACTCAGGTTTGTTTTTTTTTATATTCAATTAGTGATTAATCTCCGCCACGACACCAGCGACGACACTTCCGAATCTGATGACAACTGTGAAGCTGCAGAAAACTCCAGCCAGGAAGCGGTTGTTTCAGGAGTTGCGTATTTAGGCGAAAATATATTGGATTATGGTTCTTTGATACTGGCTTCTGAGGCCTAATTAAAATAGAATATAAAATAAAATATATTTACATATTTGTGTTCTTCTTTCATTTATTTTAAATACCTATATAAAATAATAAGATCAAAATAGAAAAAAAATCTTGAGGCCGTTCGTGGCGCAGCGGCACGAGGTGTGACTGCAAAACCGACTGGTTGTGGGTTCGATCCCCACTCGAGGAGATGAAATATTTACTTAAATGTATATTTCCATTTCTTCGCTCTGGTGTCGAGGTTAGGCGCGGCGTTGAATTCCGCCACTCAACACGCAATGCCTCCAGAATTCGGCAGAAAGTGGGGAACGGAGTGTCTTAACACTAGGTTCTCTCTGCCTACCCTGCTGTGTGCGGGATACAACGTGAAGCTAATTAATTTTTTTTTTCTTTAGAAAAAAAATCGAAATGTAAATGTTCGTCACATCACTCCTAATAGATAGATATATTTCGAATTAAGCTAAGTACTACGTTAATTGTCGTACTGTATGGTGTTGCTATATAAATTGACGTGGGGTCCTCAATTTTTGTCATATTATATTATTTTTTACCAAGCTGTATACATATGTACTTCCTGTTAATATAAAGTTATAATAAAAATAATTAAAAAATAAAATTGTATTACTGAAATAAAGTAACTTTACGTAGGAAAGCCATGGAACTCGTCCAATCAACTTCTTCAGTGACACGCCAAAAATATTTCCCCTTTACTTTATTTTATAGCCAATTAAGAGATATTTTGAAAATACCAACCTACCACTAACTTAGCTTAATCTATTAATTAAAGTCAAAGTTTAACTAACTACGTAAACGTAAGCAGATTTTTTTTCACATTTTTAAAAAAAAACTAAAATATTTGCTTTTCGTTTTTAAAATTGTAATCACGAAATCCATTAAGCACACAACATTAACACAACAGATGTGAAATAAAACAAATTGGGACACGGATTTTATTTATTTGATTAATATTTCATGCACATTAGTTAATGAAACATGATTTTTGGTTACAATTAAAAATATTTTAAGTATAACTCCATACATTTGCCGTTGATAGATAAATATTTCAACGATACAATACGTACTTTAGTACAGCAAAATAAAATAATACAATCTAAAAATATCGTAAAGCTAAAAAACACAAGGAACTTTCTTATACAGCGTAAATGTCAGTCAAGCGGTTCTACGATTATATTTAATACAGATTAAAAATATATCATATATATTTTTTTTAAATTAAAATTCGGCAAATATCTTATTTCTATCTAATAGAAATAATTTGAAAGCGTACAGTCGCTATGTACATCGATACTTAATATTATAGTTGACATATACTCTAAAATCTTATACCCAATAAACAGTTGCAGGAACAATGAAACATAGGTATGCTGTAAAATTATTCACTAAATGGCTATAAAATTTATAATTAAAATATTTCCCCTATTACAAGCACTTAAAAAATACAAATTTTAAAAGCAAATAATAATAATGATACAAATATTTACTACGTATTTTTTATGTTGAAATAGATAGTAAAAATATTATATTAATTCTAATTATTTTTTTATATCTATGTCAACATAAAATACATACAATTTATTTAATAATATATATTTATAGAATATAAATATACATAGTATTACTTATAAGTACACAGTCACAGTAATTAGTGTGAAGAAAGTTGAAGTAAATTATGAATATACTGTTTTGTGTAACATGTGATAAAATTAAGTTAAAAAACACATAAACATATGTTTTTTTTTAGATTCACGCTGTATTCTGCACATAGCGGTGTAGGCAGAGGGAACCCCGGAACCTAATACTGAGACACTACGTTCCCATTAAGACACTTCCGTACCCCACGCCACCCCCACCAAATTCTGGTGGCATTGCGTGTTGAGTGAATCAACGCCGCACTTCGAATCTTTACCGAACCTTAATACATTTGTTAATAATTGGCAACAATTAATAATCTAAAAAAAACAGCAACTTTTAACAGTATGACGTATTTGGTAATAAGACAACTTTATAAAAACAAATCTATAATTTGATAACACTAAATATTATTTAAAAATTACCCTTCTACCCGTTAATAACCTAAATAATTTAACATAATATAAAAACTATATAATAATAAATAGATAAGCCACGAAATTAAACAAACATCATAAAATAAGAATAGCTAATATAATATTCTTCAATTCTGCTTACTCTCTATTTACATTCCGTTTTAAATTAGTAATTATAGTTTATTTTATGCATTATCTATATTTTTGACAGTGACAGCTTAATTAGTAGGAAAATACAAGATTTAAGATTTATTGTGGGCCGTCTTGGTATTAGCAAAACGAGAAACAAGAGAACGAGAACGCAAGAGAAAGAATATAATTAAACAGTACATTTAAGTGGTCAAGGGTTCTTATTATCTATTAATATTATTATATAAATGCGTTTATTGTAGACACTGATAATTTTTTAATATAACACTACGTTTTAAGTTTCATTTTAATCGTCAATATCACTTACGAATTACAGTAATATCAATAAGTACCTACTAGTTAGAGAAGTCATTCTTGAATTTATTTTTTAAATCATTTATACATATATATGTGTGGGTACGTAGTTTACAGATGAAAAAAAAATGTGTCAACAAGTTGACAGTTCATAAAAACGTCATTTATTGTTGCATATACTTAAACCATAATTTAAAAAACGTAATAAATAATACAAACGTCAAAATAAATTATATGAAATCATTATTTTTAAAGGCAGACGCATAAGAGTTATTCGTAAATATCTTGTGTATGTGTTATGTAAATGAACCCATCTGGCCGATACACGGGTCAGTAATTTTGGGTCTCGCCCCAATAAAATATGTATTAATTTATTTCTATATGTTTTTCAAACGTTATACATCTCTTGAGAATAGTTTTGGGTCTAAATATTCTGATATAAATGTATTTTGCCGTACTTAATATAGCACTTACTTTGAATGATCAGACGTGTGAGTTTTGAATTGTAGATAATTTACTTTGATGCTTAAGTGAAAGGGCTTCGGGATATCTTACATAAACATAAAAAAAAAAACAAATATATTTACTATAAGAAAACGAATTTAGAAATGACACTATTTAGTTTTATATTTATTGTGCCAATAGAAACATCAAGTCAATATAATCCAATTTCGAAGGCAACCTTAGACATCAAACATTCTAACTAAAAAATAAATAAATCCTAAAATAAAAACCTAAAACGTATAACTTAATATTAAAAACTAAAACTAAATTGAATAGGTCCTTACTAACTTTAACTTCTACATATATTTTTAATATTTTTAACGATTATTTTAAATATCACTTACTTATACTAAGTAAATTAATAACTGACAAAACGAAAAAAATTAAGCTTCACACTGTATCCAACAGTCTCTTCCCTCCGTCAATTCCCTCTCGTGGAAATCGAACTCACAACCGTCGCTATTACAGTACGCGATTACTCAGACGCTGACACAACGGCCTCGATTGAAGATAAAAAAAAAAAATTAAAAAAACATTAAAAAATACCACTTTATACGATACATATTTGAGCATGAAATACTCTTCAATAATAATGTCAATTATTTACTAAACTAAATACAATTAATAATTAAATATTTTCAAAAAAAATATTTAGATTTTCATACATAAAGTAGATCTAAATTTAAGTCAAATACATATTTTATCTATACAAATATCATAAAATGAGATCATTTTTAAGAGATTAAAAATATATATTTTTTTTTTAAGACTAAAACAATACGGTTATAATTATAATATAGAAGAGCCCATGACAACTAGCCTTGCGTTATTTTGCAAAATTTGAAAAACCTTTAATTCCAATTAATAATGAATAACGTCATTTCTAATATTGTTTCGATAAAAATATGAAAAAATATCATAATGAACTTTATATTTTACCGAAAACCAGGATTTTTTTTGCAACTGATATGTCTATTAAATGCCAAAGTAACCAAACATTCAAATTTCATATTCTCTAATTGTGGTTACCAGTGTTGGGTGTACACGCAGAGAAACGTTCGGGTTATATATACGTTATAAAATACGAAAGTCAGGCTGCAACGAGCTCTGTTCCGTAAGCTTAAATGACACACTCACAGATTGACAAATATTAAAAATTAAATAAGTCAGCTTCACAACTGTATCCAGCACACAGCAGGGTGGGCAGAGGGAACCTAGTGTGAAGATACTCCGTTCCGTAAAAATATTAATATAATTTATATAAATAAGATAAATAAAAGTAAACACAAAGTAAATTTAAAATCGACTGTCTCACTTCTCTCTCCTTTCTTCAAATTTTCCACAAAGCCTCCTTTATTTATATGTTTTTGACATTGTGTATATCATTAGAAAATGAAACGTTTATCCTTTAATATTTACGTAAATGCAAATTAAATTACTCACCACAGTATATATTTTTAAATAAATGAGCCTAAATTCATTTTACAGATTAAATAGAACATTATAAATATATATTAAGTAATATTATATAATATTAAATGCATAAATAAAAAAAATAAAAACGTGATGAACACTTTAAAAGTAAAAAGCATTAACTCGCTTACAACAAATCGACCCGTCGTGAGCGAATTTCATCCCAGTACCTTCCTGTAATTTTCTGTAATGTATGTGTTAAGGAAATATTTTTAAATAAGAAAAAATCAAAATTATTAATAGTTTTAAAAAAGTAATCTTAACTCTTTGTGTTCAATTGTGTATTGTATTAATAATAAAAATACGGATAATATTTAAATCAGCTTCTCGCTGTATCCCGCACACAGCAGCGTAGGCAGAGGGAACCTAGTGTTAAGACACTTCGTTCCCCACTTTCTGCCGAATTCTGGAGACATTACGTGCTAAGTGGCAGAACTCAACGCCGCGCTAAACCTCGACATCAGAGCGACGAAATGGAAATATAAATTTAAGTAAATATTTCATCTCCTCGAGTGGGGATCGAACCCACAACCAGTCGGTTTTACAGTCACACCTCGTGCCGCTGCGCCACGACTGGCCTCTGATAATATTTAATTAAATAATATAATATCCATCGTCAGCTCTACGCTTTATCCCACAAAGCAGGGTGGAAAGGAAAAAAACTAGTGACAAGACTTTCGCTGCGCCATAGCTTCCAATAATAAACGATATAATAGAGATATTTCATTAATGAAAGACTATTAATAGATTATAAGACAACCATTAACATTATTAATTAATAAGTCTAGGATTAATAATATTTATTTAGAAAAAATAAAACTAAAAATACAGCAAGCCGCCACGACATGCTGGACGACATCAGATTTGTTTACGTCACGCCGTTGTAAACAAACGAATTGACATTTTGTGTTGTATACAATTATTGGTATTGATAGATTACTAAGATATGACGTCACAAGCGACGAGTTTTAGTGCGATTTTTTTTGAAGTTATCAAATATCTAAATCTTTATTTCCTGCAGAAATATAATATATTTGATATACATTTCTGCAGAAATATGACATTTAAAATAGTGAACGGGTAAAGTTTCATAAAAAAAATAATAGCAAAAGTTGGGGATAACCAAACTTTGGTAAGCGGCAGTTGCAATCCCGCTGCAATAATATTTTAATACAGAAATTTCAGAAATTTTAAAAACTAACTACAAACAAATCGCAAACACATGTAAAATAAGAGAAAAATAATATCATATGCATATACATAAATTCTGGGTAGAACCTACAAAAAATGATTGTGATTGTTGTGATGCCAAGCTTTTTCTCATTATTGTCAGAATAGAAGAAAACCAAAGTAATATATTCCCTCGAGTGGAAATCGAACCCACAACATTATAGCACGACGACAGTCTCAATGTACATACATATATTATTATAATTATATGTGTTTTCTTACTTAGACTTCAATATCAAAAACTTTTTCGGCATTCCTTATTAAGATTGATGGATGATAAATGATAATATGACAATGGAATGGAATATACGTCTACAATATTATTTATGATCTAATCGAATATGTAATGTATACGCGATTAATGTTTGTTCACTTACTGTCTGTCAGTTGAAGAAAATGTCTTAAATGATTTATAGTATTGATTTTAAGCCTTTATTTTAGCATTTCTCATACAACAGTATGATTATAATTACTTTTGGAGGTAATTTACATTCAACGTCAGTAAGCCAGTGGTGACGCACTGGCTTACTGACGCAGGGGCACAAGCGTGTGATTGAAAACGCAAAACGTTGTGGGTTCGATTCCCACTCGAAGAAGTGAAATATTTAATAACTTCGCTCTGGTGTCGAGGCACGCTTTATCTACTAGAGCGAAAAAAATAAAATAATTTAAATATAATCATTCCAAGTGTTCGAAGATTGAACCTACAGACATCATATATACTCGTACTGTCAAAAGTTGTCCCACGCCGCGCACGGGTCACGTCGGCCTCAATGTTATCAAAGAAAAGTTTAACAAAAAGACATTCTAAAAATAAATAAGTGTAAATGAATACCCGAATAATTACGGTATATTATACTTTCGGTCAATGAATTAGGTCTAAAGTTAGGCTTTTAAGCTTTTAATCAACTACACATATATTAAGGCCAGGTGTGGCGCAGGGGCACAAAGTGTGACTTTAAATCGACTGGTTGTAGGTTCGATCCCCACACGAGGTGATGAAATATTTACTTAAATATATATTTCCAATTCTTGGCTCTGGTATCGAGGCAAAGCACGGCGTTGAGTTCTGCCACTCAACACGCAATGCCTTTAGAATTCGGCAGAAAATGGGAAACGGAGTGTCTTAACACTAGGTTTCCTCTGGCTACCCCGCTGTGTGCGGGATACAGCGTGATTTATTTTTATTTTCATATATTAAGGGTTACAGTTTAAAAAAAGGCCCGAGCAATAAGAGCACAATAAGCGTTGTGTTATTTGATTTAGAATCGCCCAACCATCGCCAACGAGCGGACGTGCTAATATATCTCAGTGTGCTTTCAAAAACTGCGTAAATAAACACCGAAATAATAAGGTTTCAGTAGGAGTCTCACCGAAAGAAAGACTTTTTTCGGTGAGTACATGTTTTGGTAACACGGATTAAGTTGTATGGTACTTAAAATCATTATTAAACAATTAAATACAAATATTTCATCGTTTGGCCAATATTTGCCACCACACTACCAAGAATCTCATCGAATATTGGTTGGTTTGGACTAAGAAAAAATGCTATTGCAATTTATAGCGTTATTATCATAAGAACACCATACATACAGTTTATTAAAATGTAAATCGGAGTACAATGTTTTATTATCCATTACGCGCTAGACGAAACTAAACCTTAACTAGCTGTAATAAGATTGAATTTTATTGAAATTTTATGTCATAAGTCTCGTAGTGACTCTTGCCATTTTTTTGAGCCGTGTTTGTATAAAACCTATAATCTAGTGGATAGTCGATCGAAGTTTTATTATTATTAATATATATTTATGTATGTATATATGTATATATAACATTGAAATCTATATATATAAAAGGACTTGTACCTGACTGACTGAGGTAAGACGCATGCACAGACGTAACCGCTATGCGTAGAAACGTAAAATTCGGACAGATGTTTATTTTCATAATCTAGACATCCACTAAGAAGGGATTTTGAAAAATTTTAACCCTAAAGGGATGAAATAGGGGTTGAAAGTGTGATGTTTTTTTTTTAAATCGGCACCGATTTTTATAAAATTTGAAATTCAGACTTAAAAATATTTCATTGAATACGTGTTTCATGGTTTTTTTAGAATTCACCCTCTAAGGTTTAGAAATAAGGGGTTGAAAGTTTATATGGAAAAGTCTTTAAATCGCCACCGATTTTTATAAAAATTTAAATTCAAACTGTTATAAATATTTTATTGAACACGTGTTTCGCGGTTTTTTTAGAATTCACCCCTAAGGATGCAAATAAGCGGGCGAAGCTGCGCGCGCCCACTATTAATATAAATATGTATATAAGTATATGCAGCAAAAAAATATCTAACAACGTATTTTTTATAGGCTCTCTCTGTTCCCATTAGGGTGATTGATTCCATTTCCCACTTTCCGCGAAGTTCTCGAAGCATTGAGCCCTTGAGCCCTCGTGCCCTTTAAGCCCTCGTGTTGAGGGAAGGTATCGATACATAAAATGTTTTTTTTTATAAAAAAGGATACGATAACATCGTTCAGCGTCAGCAGGAGTTGCGAATCTCACTATAGCGCAACCCGGCGTAGTGAACTCTAGGAACACTACGTGCCCCAATTCGGATAACTTCTGACCGAGATTCACGAAATTTGTCGTGGGCGGCAGCTGAAAACGATACAAACGCTCAAATTTTAGAGTAAAATATTACCCAATTAGATATTTTACTCTAAACCTTAAGCCTTTTTTGGCTTTTATATTGGGTACCCTATATAAGAGGAAATCAAATATGGTACAATCGAGATAGGTCAAGCAAAGTGTTAAAAGATAAACGCTAATTTGTGCATAGGTACAGGTACAAGACCAACTGACATCACAGTAGAGCACCATGGCGTCCAACGTTTCGATTTCACCTGACTAGGTCAGGCGAAATTAAAAAATATAAATAAAATTAAAACAAAAAACATAACTGTCAAGACACTTCGTTCTCCATGCACCACCTAAATTTCAAGACATTGAGTGGCGGTATCAACGTTGTTGTGCCATACAGTTTTTTTGTAGATACCAGAACGAAGCAATAAAAATATTTCATTACCACGAGTGGACATCGAGTCCATAACCATCGCCTTTATGGTGAGACGCTGTACCGCAGGACAATCTCAACATCTTTGTTGTACACAAGGATATAATAAAAATATACTCACATTACTGATTTGAAGTGTAACTGAATCATTGCTCTTGTACATTTGGACATTACACGCACTGATGCTGGCTTGTGGCATATATGACATGGACGACATAACTGGCCTAATATTATGGCTGGCTATATTTTGGCCTGGCATTGGCCCATTTGATCCTGGTCTTGGGCCCATTTGGAAACCTTGGTTAACTTGTCCTACTCGTCCTACTGGGCCTACTTGTCCTACTGGGCCTACTTGTCCTATTTGTCCAACTAGTCCTATTGGTCCAACTTGTCCTACTGATCCAACTTGCCCTACTGGTCCAACTCGTCCCATTTGTCCAACTTGCCCCACTTGTCCGACTTGCCCTACTAACCCTGCTTGCCCCACTTGCCCAACTTGTCCTACTTGTCCAATTTGTCCGACTTGCCCTACTAGCCCTGCTTGCCCCACTTGTCCAACAAGCCCAACAGGTCGTACCGGTCCAACTGGCCCTGCTGGTCCAATTTGCCCACTATTAGAAATTGGACACATCGAACTCGGACCAACTGGCCTTGGACCCAACATTGGACTCATTGGCCCAGTAAAGCGATTATTAGCTGATATTGGTATTCTTGGACTTGGCGCCATCATTGGCCCAATTGGTCGTGGACCCATTGGGCTATTAAGACCAATTGGACCCGACATAGGCCCAGGTCTTACTCCATTTTGGAAGGTCCTAGGATCATTTGTCTCTACTCCCGGAATAGGTGGACAGTTTTGGTAAACCATGTTCGGATTGGGAGCCCTAGGTCCTTGCATTTGAAGAGGAATCGTATTATTCAACCCTCTTGGCACAACGATAGGTTGATTATTAAAATTTGTGACCGGATTATTATGAATTTGGGGCCTATTTATGGGCGTACTTCGTGGTCTAGGTGGCCTTTGTCCGATTGGCCCAAACTGATTTGCTTGGACACTACTAGCTCTGGGCGATGACTCCCGACTTTGTTCGGACACACTATCATCATTGATTGGACTACTATTTACCGGGCGTACGTAAGAACTATCTTCTAGCGTCACTCCTAACTTATTGACCCAATCCTGTTGGAACAGGTGCGCATCAATTGTCGAGTTTTTCCCATTTAAAAAGTTTTTGTACTGGTCTGCCAAATCTGGCAGCGGTTTGCCAAATTGTCCAAGCCCTGGACCTAAGTCTTGTAGACCTTTTGGCAAAAATGTTTTCATATCGACGGCATTGTTCATTGTCAGTTTTAATGGCTTCCCGTATAATTTTTGACCATTAAGCATTGATATTGCCTGTAAAAGATGTCTTATATTGCATTTTTTAATTATAAGGAATAATATAATAAACAACTTTGGGATAAAATATGTAGGATCAGTCTTGTACATAAAAATCAGATTCAATTATATCCCGCATATAGCAGGGTAGGCAGAGGAAATCTATTGTTAAGACACTCCGTACCCCACTTTCCACAGATTTTTTAGCAGCATTGCGTGTTAAGTGGCTGAACTCAATTCAGGCTTTTGCCTTGGTGTCAGAGCGAAGAATTGAAAATATTAAGAAATAATAATTAATTCATTCCCTCGATTAATAATTAATAATTATGGTTTTTTTTTTCTTTTTTTTTCAGTTTTACGCTTTTTCCTTCGTATCAAGTTAGACAATGGTAAAACGATGTGTGGTACCAGTGACGTAAAACACCTCTTTCGCTACTTACTACTTAATCTTCGAGACGTTTTGTAGTAAATCATGGAACTCAACATCGGGTTTCGTATACCGGAGCAGTGATATCAAAATAAATTAAATAATAATAATTCCCCCGATTGGGGATCAATCACGCAACCGGCGCTTTTACTGTCAGACGCTATCCTACTGTGCCACGACGGCGTCAATTATATATATATTATTTAATATAATACACAGAAATATAGTAAATAGAATTAAAAAAATATAAAATATACAATAATTTCTCACCTGCACTGCTTCTAAAGGATGACTGTACATGACATTAGCGTACTTCGTGTTGATCGTCACCACCGAACAAACTAACACTTTTCCACATAACTCCAAAACCTCTTTAAGCTCTGTTTTATCACACCGGAACTAATTTATAAGAGGGGAGTAAATAAAATTATTAATAATATGGAAGTACGTAAAAATACATACTTATTTAGAAAAAGTCTTAGTGGTCAGAGCGCCTGGTCGGTTTCCAGGAGGCGCGGGTTTGAGTCCCGCTGCGTTCAAATTTTTATACGTTTTCAAAATAAGTATGAGAGATACATATTGAAAAAAAAAGTTTTATTTCATCTTCCTAAAGGATATTACATTTATTATAATCCATTCAATTTACTGTATTATTTTGTATTATTTTTAGCGGAACTCAACCCACGCCTCTTGGATACCATCTAAGCCATGGCGAAATTCTTATAGGCTTGTTACAACATTGTGAGCTTTTCTTTAGGGAAATGAAAATAACATATATTAAATGAAAAAACTAAACAAGCTAGTGAAGTGAAAACATCCCATTAATTAAAAAAATCTGTATTAAATTCTAATGATAAGTTACAAGTTAAAAAATAATATGCATGTATATTCAGAAAAAAATACTTAGCAATAAGATATATATGGAATTTGCATAAAACCATGAAAATTTCTATCATTAAAAGTCAAAACTATCAAAAAAAAACAGTACAACTATATATAAATAAATAATTATTTTATTTGTTTTTAGCTTCACGCTGTATCCCGCACGTGGCAGGGTAGGCAGAGGGAACGTGGGTTCTCCATTAAGACACTTGCGTTCCTTACTTTCCGAAAAAATATAAAAAAAATATATTTAATTCCCCCGGGTGAGAAGCCCACGACAGCCGCGTTTGCAATCGCTGTAATTTATATATTGTTGTTTTTTTCAGCTTCACGCTATATCCCGCACACAATAGGGTAGGCAAAGGGAACCTAGTGGTAAGACACTCTGTTTTCCACTTTCTGCCGAATTCTGGAGGCATTGCGTGTTGAGTGGCAGAACTCAACTTCGCGCTTTGCCTCGACACCAGAGTGTTTGTTTGTATTTATAGCGTTCCGAGCGTGCTAGGTAATTTATGTAAAAAAAATATATAAACTCACATTAGTTACTGTCACCCAATTCGTCAAAGGCAATTTTATACCAAGGGATTCTAAGTACTCTGGTTTCAAGTGAAATGGATTCTCATCACTTTCTAACACTTGTGTTAACACTTGTGAAGATGTTTCTTGCACTGTTTCCCTACAATTTTTATTTTTGTAATTTTAAAGTAAAAAAACTGTTATGGGCAACAAATAGTTTTAAGCATACATAATACATATACATAAATAAAAATATACATAAAAAAATGTATATTTTTGATCATCAAACCCAGTTCTGCATATAAGTAAGGGAGTAATGTTTAGTGACAGAACTCAACGCCGCAATTGTTTGCCAGAGCACAGAAATAAAAGTTATTGCATTCCCTTGAGAAAAAATTAAACATACAACACAGCACAGCCCGTATCCCTGTACTACAATAGCCTAAGTATATACATAAAAAATGTTTTTATAATGTATGAAATATCCTATAGAAATTTAATATTGTGTACTTAATACAATTAACATATTTGTTAACAATAATTTATTAAAAAAATATTGGACACTTAAAAATTTTAATACATACCTTTCATCTATATGAACCATTGATTCAGATTCCGCATCACTCTGAGAATCATCATGAGTGTCTAAAAAGAAAGCATTTTTAGCACACTTTTTTTCATATAAAATCCAGCACATAGCAGAGTAGGCAGAGGAAAACTGGGAATGTGATGTGAGGACACTCCATTTCCCATTTCCCCACTATCTGCTTTAAAAAATATTAATTAATTTCCCAAGTGGGAATCGAACCCATAACAGCTGTGTTTATAGTCACGTGCTTGAATCTCTGCATCACAACAGACTCAGTAAATTTATTTTTCTAAAAATCTCATAACAAAGATACAGTTACCACAATATTTTCAATTTAGTCAAAATTTAAAAACATTTAAATCAAATATTCATTGAAGTATAACAAAAAAAAACAATATAATATATCCCTCGGGGTAGGTAGAGAGAACTTAGAGGTAAGACACTTAATCACAAAATTATAATTACGCTTCATTAAGTAATTCACACAACATTAAATAATTAATTTCCCCAAGTGGAAATTGAACCCACACATTTTTAGTTAAATGTTGTGCCACATAGGCCTCACTATTCACATTTATCATTATTTACTATGTACATTTCAGAATTCACCTGGAATCAATGTATACATGACACAAAAAAAAAAAATATTATTCAAGTCTTTTTTTTTTCTCTTACCTACAATTTGTGCCAAAAGTTTTCCTTCTACCTCCTTTCTCTTTAGTTTTAATAAAACTTTGTTCAATTGAGCTTTATCATTAAATTTTAACTTCATTTGGCAATTGGCTTCAGTATTCTCTCGGCTATCATTTATTGTGGATATATGGATTCCGCACTAAAATATATGCAAACATTGTAAGTTAAGTTCTTATAATAAACAGGTTAAGATAGCAATATAAGAACCACAGATATTTCTTCGGTCTGGCACCACAACATGGCATGATGTTGAGTTGCACTGCTAAATTAAAAAATTAGCTTCACGCTGTGTCCCGCACACAGCAGGGTAGGCAGAGGGAACTTAGTGTTAAGACACTCCATTCCCCACTTTCTGCCGAATTCTGGAGGCATTGTGTGTTGAGTGGCAGAGCTCAACGCAGCGCTTAACCTCGACACCAGAGCGAAGAAATGGAAATATAAATTTAAGTAAATATTTCATCTCCTCGAATGGGGATCGAACCCACAACCAGTTGGTTGTGCAGTCACACCTCGTGCCGCTGCGCCACGACCGGCCTCAATAAATATATGAGGCCTCGAAAACTACTATACTTTTTAGTTTTAGACAAAGTTTAGAATACTAAATTATAAAATAAGAATATTGAATGTTTTTTTATGAAATGTGAAACATTTAATTGTGTTACTGTTTAATTGTGTATACTAAATTTTCTATGTAGTGTTAAACAGCAAATAATACTTATTGTATGTAACTTTACTAATGTATAATCCTATACTAATATAATGAGCTGATGAGTTTGTTTGGTTGAATACACTAATCTCATAAACCACTGATTCCAACTGGAAAATTATATTTGTGTTGGGGCTAAGACTATGGGCTAACTTTTTAGGTTACATACTAAATACAAACATTTGTTTTTATTATTTTTGTAAAATATAATTTATAATGTCAAATTAGCTTTACACTGAAATATATTAAATATATAATAACAAAATTAAATTATAACTTAACAGTTTTGTAAAATAATAGTTGCTTATAACTTACTATTTTATGGTTCTATATAATGTGAATACTAATGGATTTGTTGTAGGTGAAGGCAGAATTTCAACTTTATTTTAATATTTATTAACTTATTGTTCAATGTTCTTTGTTTTTATCATACATATCTCCTTTGTGTGTTTTCCATATAAAAGAAATACTAGCAATAGAATACATAATACTACAACCAAATAACAGAAAAGAAAAATACCATGAATATCATACAAAAAACCAACCTGTTCTTTAATATAATCAATAACTTCCTGAGATGACCATTCATTAGATAAATTTGTTACCAACAAGGTAAAGTGCCGCCTATCTTCTCTTTCTTGAGGAACAGGTTCAGGTAAAGCGGTATCT
>DWQW01002683.1:0-25690 GCA_018249695.1 Heliconius erato demophoon
ACCTCCGATAGGATTGGTTACATAAATGTAATATTTTATAACGCAAATTAATTAATATGTTAATTAAAATTTATTAATACTTAATGAAATTACAAAAACAAATGACGTCTCGTTCTATAGTTACCTGTAATACACATATTTTAATATTTTATTGCAATATAATAATTGCAGTAAAAAAACGTTTAAATATCATCTGTATCTATATTATTATATTAAATTAAATGTAGTTAATATAAGTTTAAAAATAATTATTTTCAAAAGATAAACAGTATCGTAGACGCTCGTTTGCACTCCACTCGGGTTTGTATGCATCGCGACTCATTACTTCACTAATGGAGACTTTAATGAACCAATCTAACAGATTGCTCTCCAATCCTTAGAAAGACCGCTAATTTAAAATGTACTATAAGTTGATTATTTTCTTAATAATAATATTTTTTTATAATGTAACATATAATAAAAAATTACATTTAGTAAATATCAATCACTGGAACGACATTCTTCGGAAAGTGGGGAATGGAAGTGTCTTAAGAAGAACTGAGTGTCTAAACACTAAGTTCCCAGAATCCCTCTGCCTACCCTTCTATGTACGGGATACAGAGTGGAAGCTAAATAAACCACAAATAAATAATAAAATTTGCCGAACATTTGATACACTTCTCATAATAATTGCTAAGGCTAAAGCGCGATTTCTGCAAACTTCTTCACCAACTCTAATTTGGAGCCCGTTTCACAGACTCGCGAACTTATATTAAAAGGTCCAAGTAATTTTCTTGACAAACACAATGAATAACGAATGTATGATATAAAATTCGGATTGAGGAGGGCATCTCGTCACGTGTCCCCCTCCGACGTGTTTGTCTCTCTTAATTTTGTGTGTTTTTGCTAATTGAGTCCTACCACCACCTGAGCGTTCACATTTTACACAGACTCCTTTATTTTATCATTCGGCCGAGGCTAATAAAGAAAGGAGTGTGTGCTTTTAAATTACTTTGTGTTTCGATATTTCTTTACTTCCCAGTGAAATTCAATCAACTCCAAATTCAACATAAGGCGCAAGATTTATGATCGACACAAATCGAATTCGCTAACAAACAATATCGTATTCGAGGCGGTACGTAGGATACGATACGAGTATATCAATATTGCAGGCGCTATTAATACGTCCGTCTCATGAGCGGCGGGAGGGCGCCCTCCGTCCTCCCGCCCCCTCCCCCTCCCCACGGCCGCACTCGCCGCTCTTAATTGAATGAGGAGCGGGAATTGTTTCCCAAAATGAAACAATTAATTGTGCAACGGCTATTCCGCCTTACATGGATAATACGTTCGTTTATGGGCTCCTAACGCCTCCTAACGCGGCTGCACGGCGTCCTTTATTGGACCGACTCTAGGAATTTGTGTTTATTGGCGCTTGTATTCAAAATTTAATCGCAAATATATAAGATGCGACGCTTTGTTGCGCTCGCATGGGAAAAAATGCAGCTGCACCCGTTCGATTGTCTAAAACGAGTTCGGTTAGAACATTTTTACTTAGAACAACAGCTATTTTCCGTTGTAGGATTTTTTTCCTGACACCGCAGGCAACCTTTTAACTTAAATTGCTTCGTTTAAAATTTTCATGGTCAGGTCATATCACATATAATGCGGTTATACCGTGTTGAGATCCAGCGAAACACGTGAACATGTGGCGCATTCAAGTTGAAGACGCATCGTAAACCTCCTTTACGCCTCTCGGAGAGAGCCTCTCAAAACTTTTCATATTCCCCGACCGTAAAACAAGCCAAAAAATACGACCAGCCAAAAACATTGTAAATGCTTCCAGGTTATCGGCGCAGCCGGCTATTACCCGCGCCGAATTAGTTTTAAAACATAGTTTTAACGGGTGTGTTGCACCCGAAATTACCTGTTCTTCCCCTTTAGTGCTGTGTTTGTGAAACGATTATGCGACTCTTATATAAAAATAAAACAAGCCAATTAACCGTAAAGGAAAACATAAGTTCAGTTATTCGTGTGGGGCCGAATTTTATCGCCCCACTGGGAAATGGGAACCTTACAAATGTATAGTTCAATATATAACATCACTAGTCCCGAAACGTCTCAATTAAACATAACAAATTCGTTCGTAGCGACCAATTTTACTATCACTTGTATTGCAGCTGAGCGTGTAGTACGTAGTACGAGGCGCGCTAGTGTTCACCGCTGTACGAGTACGTCTGTCCGTACGTGGCGGTGGTCGTGCACACTACGGGGCACACATTCAATTTGCTATTTATCTGGAAATGGATCTAAGTCATTACTTAGCTGAGCGAGAGAAATGAGATAGAATGCAGCGGAAATTACACATTGTGCTACAATATTCATTGCTGAGTTGACAATTATTACTAATTCTTTTTTATGTTTTTCTCTTTATTTTATTAATGTTTTTTCTATACTATCATGTTTTATATTATGAACAAAAATATACTTTTGACCATATCACATTCTTTTAGCCATATTATATGAACACAGGCTATCATAATTATTTTACATAAATGAAATCTGAGGAAAAAATAACTAATGTCTTTGAAAATATACTAAATAATTTAACTAAAACTAAAATTAAATTAAAACATATTTTCTGTAACAGTATACCTACACTAAAAAATGAAATTTCTTTCTAATTCTAATAAGTATGTGTACTCGTATATATTTTTTAATTAATTACAGTAATGTCATGTTGCACGCAGCGTTAATGTACGCTGCCTGCACAAGGTTCACGGTGCGAGTGTGGCGCGTCCATTAAAACATTCCCTATGAAAAGAAGTCATTAAGTATGCGCATATAAATATTTCCAGCACTTAGGCATGTTTTCACTGATAGCTAATTTCGGGAAAAAAGGATAGCTCGCGGGCGGGCGCTCAATCACAGGAAGTGCGCCATCTCATCGCGGAAGTGGTTTCTCGTGTCGTCTCACTCTCACTCGCCTCGCCTGTGTTTTGTAAACTTGCACTGTTAATGGACGCGTACGTCTACTTGATGTGCCTCGATCGAATGCATTCCACTAAATGGGAAACGCCGAATCCAATCTTCAAAATATTGCAACAATATTTCGTAGAGCATTAACCTGA
This sequence comes from Heliconius erato demophoon, assembly GCA_018249695.1. Taxonomy (NCBI): domain Eukaryota; kingdom Metazoa; phylum Arthropoda; class Insecta; order Lepidoptera; family Nymphalidae; genus Heliconius; species Heliconius erato. The sequence goes on from DWQW01002683.1 coordinate 3,108, forward strand.
CAACTGTTCTGAGACTTATTTCTTTTTATTTTTAATTTGTACTGTTCTAAATGTGAATACTGAACATAAGAAAATAGAAAAGATCCTACTATAAAAAAATATCCGCCAAAACATTATATGCTATTAAAGACATCCTGTTATCATAATAAGATTTACAAGACACATCCAGGTGGGTTCATCGTTATATTGATGCAATTTACAAATTAAAATGACCGAAAAAGAAACATGACGGAATATGAGTGAAAATTCTTTTAAACGAAACCTGACATGAGTAGACGAGAGCGCTCGATTAAAATGAATCACAACGGTGCTAATTGGGCCCGCCCGGCTCATCCAATTAGCCGCGACTTAGAAACCCCTGGCCGCAAGCCGCTGTAATCCACCGCCCCGTGAGCCCTCTAGGATCCTAGTGACTCAGTCACGTGCTTCACGCTGGCCGAGTAGGAAATGAAGAGACCGAGCTATTTACATATTATGACGCTCGTAAAAAACTGTATAGACTATATCAATAAAAAAAAAACATTTGAATTCTTTACAAATAAAAAATAAATCATATTCCATGATGATTGTGTTCTTCAAAAACTAAAGTCGTTAAAACAAATAATTTGGCTTGTCAATTTGATTTTGAGAAATTTATTTGGAATGAATAGGCTCAGTTGTTTAGACAAGAAGTGATAACGACGCCCGTCGAGACTTCGCGACGTCTTTAATGATACCGAAGTCGGTAGACGCGGGTTCGCGTGCGCAATTCTTGTTATATCTTTATTACAAAGGAGTGTCTCATTAATTTGGCAACCCCTCAGAGTTGAGAGTTGACGAACCCTTGACCTCGTTCGCGAGAGCCCACGACACCGCACCGCCTCGAAATGAAACGGCGACGCACCTTGCGATACATAATTAACGATCCTCATTACTGCGTTACAAATATAACAGCTTCTGTCCTGTACTCTCGAGAGCTCTCGCCGTAGTCGTACACTTTGCACGCCTACGCCTGGATCTTTCCGTTCAAACGAACAGCAATAGGATATAACTTAGATCATTCGACAAGCGCAACGACGCCTCGAGTTCCAAAACTAGACTATTTCTATTATCTTTAATAGCCGTAAGAGTTTTAAAATGGCTCAAACACAAAACTTACTCCGTTCAGGAAGTGCCATGTAGAGAATACGAACTACGGAAGTTTCATATTGAATGTCGCATTTTATTGGGCAAACTCGATAATCACGAAGTGCAACTAGTCTAAGCGAGACTAGGCGAGCTCAGGCACTGTGGATGGTAGCGTGTATAAAGTGGCTAATGAACAAGACCGGACTCCCGTGTCCGCGGACTCGTGCATTTTTAATGGCCCACGCTGGTACACTCACTATTAATATTTACCGAACACGTCAAGAGGGTGCACTTTACCTTTTAGTTAACTAGCGTCCGGCCGTTCATTAAATTTTCACGCGCGTCAGTTTCGGGCGAATTTTCCGCAGCGATGACCGGGCACCGGGCACCGGGCAGGCGGTGCGGGCGCGACGGGAGCGGCGCCCGATAACGAGGCTCGCGCCCGCGCCCGCGCCCGCACCCGCGCCCGCGCCCGCTCCGCACCCGACCAAATTTTATTAATAATAAACTGTAACCGAAACGCCCGCTTTGAAGTAAGAGAGCAACTTCAACGATAACGACTATCGAGAATTATAATATATCACGATCCTTTGACGGTCTAACTTACCTTAAACTTGTAGTATACCTACTCAAATTAAACCAGTCATGTATGCAAATATTAGTGATTTTTAAAAATATTACGCATATAAATAAATTCAAATCGTTCCTACTTTTGATAAATGGAATTAAATTCTAAATATACATTTCGATATTTAAACTTATATTACTTTTCTCAACCTTTTTTTGAGGGAACCTATGTCGCTGTAGGTACTATATTATCACAGTCATAAATTAATAATTTATATAAAAACTTCAAAAAATTCAAGATTTAACCTTGTTGTAAGTGAATTCCTTCAGCCAAGTCTAACAGATGATTAATGCGTATCACTCGCGTGCCGCATCCGCATGAATAAGGAATGAGCGCGGGCGCACGCGACGCTGTAACTGCCGGCGCGCACGCGACGCCCCACCCTTATTTATTGCCCCACCCCGCACTATCACTCGTATCTCCGCTGAAACGTTATATGTTTCAGTCTATTCAGACGCCGAGATACGTGTTAATCAGTTAAATAACAAAATAAAAACATTAGATAGTCTTTATTGCTTGTATTTTGTTGCTTACTTTCTTAATGTTATTAGGATATAAAATTTATTAATAGCGCGAAATGCTTGTTCCCTAAGAAGTATTGTCATCTATCGTAAGTCTCATATATATAATTTAGTATAGACGACTTACTCTTAAACAATTACTTGATTACAAAACTGAATATTTTTTAGCTGTACGCTGTATCTCGCATGTAGCCGAGTAGGTATAGGGAACCTGAGAACTCAGTGTTAAGACACTCCATTCACATTAATATACTTCTTCCACATACCACCAAATTTTGTAGGCATTGCATGTTGAATGGCGGAACTCAACGCCGCAGGACTGTCTATAAATCGAACTTTAAAGTATTAAATATATCTTACAAAAACTATAAGACAAACCCAACACATAATACGCCACAGTCGAATTGTTTGCGGACCGCTCAACTATTAAATTATTTAGGCGGTTTCGCATTGTGTCGCGAAGTCTCGGCCGCACTAGGAGCCCGCCAATATAAACAGTCGTTAGTGTTGTTACAATCGAATACGAATGTCCCGAGCGTGGGTATCGCTGGCAGTCGTTCTGATCCTAAGGGAGACTGCACACTGGGCCCAAGGAACAAAGCTAAAGTATATCACACGGGCAGACGGAAGAGTTCTGTTCTCTGCTCATCCGAACATTTTTAACTAGGCAAGAATTTAACGATAAATAAAAAAGGAAAAAAATACGTACACACCAAATGATGCGTTGCTATGAACACGTTGTATCCCGCATTTGCCAGGGTAAACAGAGGGAACCTAATATTAACATACTCCCTTAACCATTTTCCACTGAATTCTGGAGGCATTACGCGTGGAGAGGCGGAATTCAACACGGCGCTTTGCCTCGTTACTAGGGCGAAGAAATAAAAATAACAAATATTTCTTTTCCTCGAGTAGGAATCGTACCCATAACCAGTCTCATTTACAGTCACACTTTGTGCCCCCGCGCCACGACTGGCCTCTACATTTATTGTTATAAATCCAGACTCGTCTAACGCGTCCAGTGCACAGGGCCCCTTACGGTGAGGATGCGTCCCGCAATGTTTGCTCGACTAGTTAATGGAATGCCGATGGACCATTGTACGCGTCGAGACGTTTTCTATTCAACGCCGATATTAAATTAAGCGCGTAAGCCGTGTACTGTAGGTACATCCCTATTCCCTTACCAACTTGTTAATACAAACTGTTATAGTAAATCAATTAACTTGTGATTCAGAGCCTTTGTTGCTGTACGTGTACGTGGTTTAAGCCCTTTATTATATAGACTTGATTAATGGGGCACTTAGCGGTTCTTGTACTTATTAACCAATATTGTATACATTATATTATACATGTATATGTATACATATTGATGTCTTCATTTAGCAAACAAAAAAAACAGCTTCACCTAGTGTTAAGACAGAGTTAACGTGTTCCTCACTTTACGCCGAATTTTTCGAGGCATTATGTGATTATTTGTATGTGAGTGTCGGAACTCAATATCGGAGTTTTGCCTTGGTGCCAGAGCGAAGAAATGAAAATATAATAATTCATTCTCCCGAGTGGGGATCAAACCCACAACTCTCACGTTACAGTCACACTCTTATACCCCTGCGCCACGACGGCCTCTAGCAAGCAAATAGTTTTATACTAAAAAAAAGTTTTATATAGTTGTCGAATATAATTTAATATTGGATACGAATCTTACGTAACCACTGAACCCAGTGTTTACGTTTTATAGCTTCATTAGTAGCGGGCTGCAATTTGTAAAGTTCGAGGGATTCAACCCCGTCTTGGACTGCTGTTGATTGCTCGATAATGATTGCCACACGATACTGCAGCCTACTGGTGTGCATATGTACGGATGTACCTACATATATGAGGCTATTCGGCTTTATTAAATTTACTTTATCATTAATATGTAAGGCCAGTCGTGGCGTGGTCACAAGTGTGTGGGTGCGATTTCCATTCGATAAAATGAAATATTTATTTAATTTATATTTTCATTTCTTTGCTCTGGTAACATGGTAAAAAGCTCGGCGATAAATTCCACTACTCAGTACGCAATGTCTCGAATAAAATCGGCCGATGCGGAAAGTGGAGAACGGAGTGTCTTAACACCACGCTCCCACTGCCTGCCCTATTGTGTGCAAAATATTGTGTGAAGCTAATTTTTTTTTTTTTTTAAATAAATATTTTTCTTTACTATTTCAATATAATCAGAAAATTAAATGTTAAGTTTTAGATTAGCATGTACACTTTTAATCTTAAAAAACCAATGTAAAGTTACTCTGATTTTATTAGTTAAATCCATTTTCCCAGCTACATTGGTCTGTTTCTTTTTTAATAAATATTATTAAAAAGTGTGTCTATATAAATTTTTTTAACAAAAAAAATAATTAGGGTAACGAAAAAGTACTTAATAGAGATATAATATTTTATTATATTATAAAGAAAGATACAATTTAAAGAAATCCATTAAGATAAGCTCTATCGTGTCTTAAATTAAAGAATGGTATTATTTTAATTAATATTATTATCATAAAATGATTACAGTTCACCAAAATGACTTAATTTAATAAGAAGATACCCTAATAAGCAGAACAATAAAGAATATTGGCTGTAGTACTAAAGTACGCCGAGTTCGAGGTCTTTGGGGATCTGTAACTTGCTCAACTAACAAATTCAATTAGGCGTGTAATGAAAATGGTTTACCTTACACTACTTTGTTTGCGTGTTAATTGTGAGATGTAAAGCATTTTGTTAAATTGCTGTTTTATAATTAATATTATATATAGTTAATCAATCTTTTTTAGGGTTCCGTACCTTTAAATGAAAAAAGGTAATCTTATAAAATCATTTTGGTGTCCATCTGTCCGTCTATCTATTTGTCTGTCAAGAGCCTTTATCTCAAGAACGCTTGGAGATATCGAGTTGAACATCCAACCATATACTTAGACCTACGGCCCCATGACTTTCTGAAAAAATCGTATTTCTAAATTTACTTTTAAAAAGATATGGCCGTTTATATCGCAAAAACGCGTATTTCGACGCTATGAAAATGAATAGGATACTTTTGGCTGATCTAGAATTACTAAATTTAGCAAGTAGCATCTTTAGGTAGTACTAGTTCAGGAAATAATCTGAAACTAAACATTTGTGGTTAAAACCTAAAAAATAATAGCCTTAAAAGGGAGCAAATTTTAGTATTAAAGCCGCTAGTTCAAGTGATATCTAGATGAAATCAAGAGAGTATCAGATGAAATGGCTCTAGCTTAGCCAGAATTTCAGCTTGAATTTCAGAAAGAGCTTGAGACCTCAAAATTTTTAAGGAACACTGGGCCAACCCGACTCGCACTTGTCCGGTTTCTTATAAACACTACAACAATATTGTGATTAGATGCAATTTTGTACGGGAAGATGCCGGAAGACGCCAAGGGCCGTAACATTTACATGTTAGATAGAATAAATAGTAGCTATTTTAAGTTATTGTAAATTTTTCATAATTGTAAAAAATCACTAGAAAAAATCAGCAACGTAAATAAACTTTAGAAAGATAGTCAATTCCTTTAATACAAATCAAATATTACTCCTTTCTATATTTTCAAATAGCTTGCAGTGGAGCTTTTCAATTAGCACACAATAGTATAATTACAAATGCTTCCGTCCCGCACAAAATGGAGCACATTCGCGCGGGCAAGTTCCACTACCTCGTATTAGTTTGAAACGCAATTGTTTCGACGACTGCGGCGCCGAGCCCCGCGGCGCTTCGACCACGACAATACGTCGCCTCCACAAATATTATGCATGTTTAATTACCACCATTCCTAATTCATAATCCGACAGTGATAAATTAGACCCCGTCCGCCAGTGATTATGTACGCAATTATCGCGGCCCGTTTGAATTCATTACTGCCGAAAGTACCGGTGGTGGTGGTGGTGGTGGTACCGTGATTTATTACCGGCCGTGTCTTACCGATAATTAATATCGCGTTACACGTGCGATATCGACCCCCGTCTACTTGTTTATCAATCACACGCCACTCGCTTCCGGTACACTTTTAACCTGCGTTGTAACGTTATTAATCAGTTGCCCGATCCTAGTGGTCGATGCTATTATTAGGCAATAAGCGGCGTGATTTCCGCAACCATGCGTTATTGGGAACCTTGTACGGGTATATAATTTACCTAGCCGCCCGGACCGAGCCACCTGCGTCGATGGCGAAACGATTGCCGAGGGCCTAATTATATTTTAATCGTGACCTGCCCCCCGACCCCGCGCGGGCGGAGACGAGCGTGGCCGGGGGACAGCGCCTAATTCATTTGTGTTATGAGTCCGTCCAGCGCGCCGCCTCCGGCGTTTGTTTATTCTCATAGGAGAGTTTAGGTCTCCTAAAGCAATACCGACGCTTAAACATATTAACTAAAGCGTTTACGTGAAGGGTTTAATTATGCAGCATACACTTTAGCGTGGGCACAATGGCGCCAAGTTAATTAAACCGTACATATTGTTTTGAAGGCACGACGTTCTTCCAAACTAATATTATAGACGTGCCTCTTTTTAACCCGCTCTATATTATAGTGGATATGTAGAGCAAGATTATTCTTGGTTCTGAATACGTAGACTATATTACATACTTGCACTAACTTGCATAGAGTTCATCAAGTGCAATAAATATTAAAGTTACAATATCATTGTTAGAACACTCCGTATAAGCGCGCAGCTGTTTCCGCGAACTATTGCCAATTGTGTAGAGACCTTTGTTCGCAGCATTAACTATGAAAGTGTTATTATAGTACAAAACCAATCTGCGTTTCAATCAAAAATATATTCTAACCAATATATAGTAATTGAAATATAAAAATCTTCTTACAAGGTTATCAAAAAGCATATAGATTCGTTTGACTTTAAAATTTAGGTGACGTAGGATCGAAACTACGGCGGCTTACAACGGTAGCTTGTTCCTCTGTATAATCAATTTTACAGGACATGTGTGAAAAATGGACGCCAACAGCTGCAACGCCAACGATATATAACCGGCTAAATGGTGTATTTATGATTTCTTTGAGACACAAAATCAGTTTTGTGGAAAACAATAGTAATAAAAAATGTTTAATAAGAAATTAAGTATGTTCTTACTTTTCGTGATTTTGCACGTGCATGACTAATATAAGAGACGTTGTTAATACTGTTTTAATACATTATAATATATGACTTTTTATGGAATTAAAATATTAAAGATCACAACCTAAACTAAATCATAGGTATTTATAACAGTTTAAAATGATTACTCAGCGTATTATACACAATTATTGAGCAGGATCAATTTTAAATTACCACAATTACTTATGATAACAGGCCAACTCATTTATAGTAGTTTAAGATTTAAATGCTTTGAGTATGTATATAGTTTATTCACTTACAACGCGAAACTCTATATAATAATATAATAAATAATTGAAGCAATTAAATCATATTTTCTTTTAATATAACAAAAATTAACTTAAACAATTATTTTAAGTATTGGTGTTCCAAATGATTTAACATAAAAATGCAATAGAAACTGAGTACTCTGTACATGTAATAATGTGTGTAAGAAAGATGTAGCGAGATCGTAGCGGCGGTGTACTCGTAGCTAGTACCCGTGGGCCGTGTTATGTGACTTAACACTAAACGGCTTGCTCCTGCGCCCACTCTACATTAGCCTGAAAGCCTCCTGGAGAGGAGAGGGAGGGGGCGCTGCGCATTGGCCATTAGCGTGATTAGAGAGCCCGGCGCCACTCGCGAATTCTTTAGGCCTCTCATCTCATAATACTGCCTACATATTTCATTATTTATGTAAGCTCTGTTTTACTTCAATCTACTCTACCGGTGATTACATTCACAATATATGTACATTCACATTTTCTTATGCGCGATTGCTTTGAAAAATTGTAATATTATAATGTATATTATAAAATTGAATTGATTGCGAGGCCTGTGTCATAGCGCAGGGGCAGAAGTGCGACTCTTAATGCGACGGTTGTTGGTTCGATTCCTATTTGAGGAATGAAATATTTCATAGTTTCATTTCTTTGCTCTGGTAACAATGATGCGCGGCTTTGAATTGGGCCACTCAACACGTAATGCCTTTTTAGGGAGTGGAGTTCTCTTGTGGAGAACGGAAACGTCTTAATTGAAAACGGTGTGTCTTATCATCAGGTACCCAGGTTCCCTCTGTCTATCCTGTATGTATGGGATACAGCGTGAGGCTAAAAATATGAAACAGAGTATAATTTATGAATTAGCTTATAATTACCTATTATTGTTTAAAACCAAACTTAATAACTAAAAATTATAATATTGTAGTATTTTTTTTTATTCAGTTTTCCAATTAACAATTCAATTTGTATTTTTACAGATGATGGCGTGTTCGTATTTGAGCACTGCGGGAGCGAAGTCTGAGCGAACAATGGCTGGATGCTGGACTCCACCGTATTCCTTGCCGGAGCCCGAGGCCAGCAGCGTGACATCGTACATCCGATCGCTGGCACCGGTGGGGCCGCCTCGCGCCCCCGCGTCGGAGCCCGCGCTCGACCTGACGACGACCCCCAAGCCGCGCGCCCAGACCTCCAGTGACGATGACTCAGAGTGACAGTGTTGTGCGACAGACTATCGAACTAATCACCGGCTGTAAATTATTACTCGCGGCAAACCTACTTAATTAGTCTCCACGAATGTGCGGTCAGTAATAATTCGCGAGCCCTTGTTGTGTTATTCCGGTACACCCGCCACCGCAGCGTACCCGCGCGCGCCGCTATACGACTACAGGCGGCGCGGCGGCGCGTCCTAATAAATACTATAGTTCTATACAACGCGCCGTACGACTACGCTGGCTGTTGTACCCACTAAATATTTAATTTCGGTTGTGAAAATGGCAATTTATGTAAAATTTACTCGCTGCTATGTAAATTTCCTTACAATTCTGAATACTTTAAAGAGTTAATGTGAATGAGATGTGTTAAACACAAGTGCGTTTTCTATTTATGAAGTGATAATGAAAATGTAAATGAGAAACTTAAATTGCATATCTTAATCAATTACGAGATTTAATGAAGTAATGTTAGAGCTCCTTACAAAGAATAATTAAGTGGCAAACGAAATAGTATAGTGGGACAGGGATTCTATCAATTTTTTCCCCATTAGAGCACTTATTATGATCACGAAGTCTACGTCAACTTCGTGTGTTTTTAACTGATATTCTATTATTTAATATGAAATACTCTTATCATTTGACTGGCAGTTTGTATATTTCAAACACAACGTTAATCATTAACAAGGATCAAATCTAGAACAAATTTTATACATTTTTACTTTATGAAAATGCAAATCACAAATACATATAAATAAATTTGTATGAAGGACAGGAAAACTACAAAATCGTAGTGTAGTCTCGCTTCTGTACTATATCTCATGTATTTGGATACAGATACTGACAACAAACAACTACAAATTCTTGCCAATATGTACCTATTATGATATAACGTTATTTAATTCTACAAAATTTTTAGCACGCATGCTCTGTGATTTGCAAACTTTGTAAATATCTCGATTAATTGTTATTTCGTTTATAATGGACGAGCTGTTACTTATCTTCTGATAGCCCGTTTGATGATCAGTTGACTTGTATATATTAGCCTAAATACTTAAAGTAAGTAGACACTTGTACCTAAAGTTTAGGCGCAATCTTAGCAATAATTTTGATGCCAACGTCTTCGAAGTTTTAACTCTGGCTAATTATGTCTATGTATATACTCTACATGTTCTATCATATGATTATAATGAATTAAATGTATGTACACAAACTGTCGGGTTCTAGATTATGATTGTTTACTTCAACATTTGCTTTATTCTTAAGAAGACGTTTACTCTAATAGAATATACTTATTTGATTTCAATGAAATAAATTTTATCTATGAACGTTACAAAATCACAAATGGTATACTGATTAAACTTTATTTTTTAAATAAATTCGAAAATATTTGACCCGAAATTAATTATTAATTTAAACCAAAAAATTGCAGTTACTGTAACGTAATCTAGAAACCGATAAGAATATGTAAGTAATCTTAAACGCTAACATTCCTTTCCTTAATAAATTAGGTAAGGCGATTTTTCCATTTTTTAAATTATCTTCCATAAATATCAATGTTATAATATGTAACGACATATTTAAATGCAAATTAATTATCGATATTAATACAAAATATCTTTAATTATTATCATAGTAGTGTAATTATATATTTTAAATGATTGTATGACGTTCAATTAAAAAAAATGTTAGCGTTTAGTGAATCTTGCCATCTATCCGTGTATTTCATTACTAGGCAGTGTTCAGACGATTTGAAATACTTTGGACCGCAATCATTAGTTGTCTTTGTGTCTTCGGAACTAAAAACTCTTTTCTATTTTATATCAATAAATATATAATTTATAAAAACTCGAATTTATTATAAACAAATTTAATTGATAAGGAAAATTAGCAACACATCAACGTATTCTGATTTGTTAATTTTTAATTAAAAAAATGCCTTTTTTTCTTGTTAAATTCGTCGTCATAAAATGTTAGATACGTATCCATATCCGTAATTTATAAATAAATAATTGTATCAATTAAGTAATTAATATTTTCTGTCGAAAGCGGTCCAGTTTTCAAAGGCGTCTGACAGTTTTTAGTAAATAACAATTGTGGTGTTACCGTTACTCAAAAAGTAAAACATTACATCCTTATAGCCTAAGATATGGGGACAGGAGAAGAAATTAAATTTTGTAAATTAATCTGATCGTTTTACTTCTCACCTTTAATATTTTTTAAAAATCTTTATTATTTTGTTTTTATAGTGTTTTCTTTCAGAATTTTTCAATATATCGTCTATTATTATATGAAAACACTTTTAAATGTATGTAGTTATTTTATTTTAACTTCATTACAATTTGTATGAATACTATAATTATGAAATAAATAAAAATTGTGATTTCAACTAAGTTCAAGGAAATAACATACACTTCATAGCTATATAATTGCTATGGACTTAAACAATATAGTAGAGCTGTCACGTACGTGGAAGCATGATTTTATAGAGTGTTCTTGGTATTCATTTAAAAAAGAACACAATTGATTAAGAAATTATACAAAATAAAAACTTTTTAAGTTATACAAAAAATACACATTATATTAAAAATGACAACAGATAAAAAATTTACTTAAGTAACTTCGAACAGTATTAAATATCCCTTTAACAATGTCGTTATGTGAGACTTCACTTTCTGCCCATTACGAGCGACTAAATTGTTTTAACTTATTTAATGAAACACAAATAATTTTATTGTAATTTAATGCTGAGTTACAGTAATGCTTTATGAAAAAATATGATTTCATTGCATTAAGTTAAAAGAGAAGAAACCAGATGGCTACTGTTTAAAATTGCAAATTGAATGATTATGTAAACAAGCCTTTTCGATGTCTTTTTTCCTCCTCATGGCAAAATTAGTGGCGGAGCTGTTTAATTAGTATTCAAAAATATTTCGATGTTCTTCGTCTTGACGCAAAAGAAAATGCTTAATGAAATTACGCTTTAAATTGAACATTTCACTCTGTAAAATATTAAGGATATTTGCTTGGTAAACGTAAACGAACGCAAAAAAGAATACATTTCACTCACTTGATGTTAGAACAAATTCTTTTTGTTTATTTTGAAATGTTAATTAAAATTTGCAATTTGTCTCTAATAGCTACAAAATAACTTTTTAAAGTGTTATTCCACACTTAGGAAAGATAAATACTTATTTAGAAAACATATAAAAATTTGAACGTAGCGAGACAGATTTCACGTATAGTTTAACGTATGGCTTAGTGGCCCGAGTCCCGCTACGTCCAAATTTTTATACGTTTTCTAAATAAAATAACTTTTAACCAAATCTTTACTTCCCTCAACTTTATTTCATAAAAATTTAGATTTGCTCAAAAGAGATAGAGAGAGAGAGATTATTAAAACGACAATAGCAAAATAATAAATATATAATAAGGATAGATGTCCAACAAATAATATGATTTTAAAATATGACAAGTTTGTGTGAAAATGTACATTCGAGCGCACTTTACGCGTATTGAACACGAGTTTTGGACGTAGTGACTACAATTGGATTAAATCATTGTACGTGTATCGTTGGGGAAATCATCGTACCGTAAAAACTATTTGTCACAATAAATTCACCAGAATGGTTCCAGCCGATTCAATTTTTGACGTATCTCGGTAGTCAGTTTTTTTTTTGTTTAAAACATCAATCCCAACAAATCTTGCATACAACTTGCACAGAGATTGCGCTCGTATACAGATATTTCAATAGAACTCATTAACCGGCTTCCGATGCCAAAAGCCGCGAGCTTTGTGAGAATCTATATATCCGGCAGGACCAATTACGCAGTCGTGCTTCCTTCCTGACGGCCACCATCAAATATGCACTGGGAGCTGTGGCAGAAAAAATGGCGAAAACAGACGAAAAACGGTGCGAGCCCTGAGTGACGTGTGGACTATGCATGAATGATGGCCACCGAACGCCGGTGACTAATCAATAGCGTCGCCTGCAGGCGATCCTGCAAAATTCACGCAGTAATGGCCAAAAACCAGCCTAAATCTCGGCCTGAGCCGCCGCTAAAATGGAATACGTGTCCGCATCAGTTCTCACGTCTACATATTCTGAAAAGAAAAAATGTTCGCGCACAAATATTCGTATTTATTCTACTTATTTCCTAAAAATAAATAAATCAGCTTCACGCTGTAATCCGGCACACAGCAGGGTGGGCAGAGGGAACCTAGTGTTCCCCACTTTCCGCCGAATTCGTTGAGTCGTGGAACTCAACGACGCGCTTTGCCTCGACACCAGAGCGAAGAAATGGAAATATAAATTTAATTAAATTTTAATTTCTCCTTCCTTTCCTCGAGTTGGGATCGAACCCACAAACAGTCAATTTAATAGTCACACTGCGCCCCTGCGTCACGACTAGCCTCTTACTTACTTATTTCCTATTTGACGTAATTCACGTTATACGTAATAAATATAATATAGTCAAAGTGATATTGTGCTCAATTGGCACGTTCTACACGCCATAATTGAAGAGCTGAACTGAATTATATAAATGTAATATTTACAACAAAACTTTCGGAATTAACATATTTCGTTAAGTTGCATTTCAACAAAATGTATTTTTTATAAATACACGAATGCTTAAAAAAGCTCGCGAATGCTAAGAGCGAGCCGGACTCGCCCACCGAGGCTTCTGTATCAATTTCAGCATTGTGATTGGGAAATATCTTATAGATTTTGACGATGCGGCGAATAAAGTTACCAAACTTAAGTTTGCGGGCATATGATCTTATATTTTATGAAAATAACTTCAAATATTAGTTTGTAATTATTTTTTCTATAAAATATCTATAAATTTTTACTTTTCGGACTTTCCTTTATTTATATTGTAAGATCTTACTTCGTCCTTAATTTCATAACGTCCATACGCAAATGCTCATATTTTTTAAGTGCGTTGTATTAGAAGATTCATTTCTGTGCTCCTCGGGACTGTAAACCTGAATATCTGATATTAATTTAAAATCGCTATCTCAATGCAATTTCAATTAAAATGGTCTTGACAAACGGACAGATGGACAACAAAATGATGCTATAAGGGTTCCATTTTTTTCCTTTAGAGGTATAAAGAACCTCAAATATGAGTTAATTAATTTAGTTTGGTTATGCATTAAATAAATCGTTATTTAACTGTTTTTGGAATTAATTTGATATATCATATTTAATAGAAAAAAAAATAGTTATTTCACATCTGTCTAGGTAAAGCATAACTGCGTTCAAACTGTAAACGTAGTTTTTTTTACATAAATAAAGTGGCTGCTTGAAAGGGTGTCAATTAACCTCCTAAATCTCGGTCTATTTTATAATCATACGATCTAGAGTTTTATTGCCATTATCAAATAATAATTATCAAATAATATTTTACACACAATATTAAATAAAAAAAAATTGAAAACTAAAGACCTAACTAATTTAAAAAAACAGTTGCATAAGATAACTCTTTTAGGAAGTAGCAATTTTGTCAAACAACATACTTTTAATTGATATAACTTTTTGATTGTATTAAAATGACCTTTATTGTTCCACAACCCCCTCAATCTTTCAGTATTAGCCCCATAATAAACAAAAAGACAAACAGACAAAAACATTAAAATAGTTTAATTGTGTTTTGGTATCGTGTAAATAACAGTATGCACTTGTAAAAACACATTTATATTGATATCAAAATAAATTAAATCAGCTTCATCCTGTATCCCGCACACAGCAAGATAGGCAGAGGGAACCTAGTGTTAAGACACTCCGCTCCCCATCGTCCACCGCATTCTGGAAGCATTGTGTGTGGAATGGCGCGCTATGCCTCGGCACCAGGGTGAAGAAAGTGAAAATATACATTTTAATAAATATTTTATTTCCTCGAGTGTGGATTGAATCCACAACCAGTCGCGTTTACAGTCACACTGTGCTCCAACACCGCGGCTGGCCTCTATATATGAATATTCATTTGTTGAACAAAACATCATTTTAAAATTTATAATATTACTTAATATAGATTATCAAGTTTTTACTCTAAAGAACAATGAAATTTCATGAAATTATGTTATTTTTTGATCATTGGGTAGTTGATGAGCGAAGCGAGCAGGGGACGAAGCCCCCTTCGCAGAAGACTGATGTCCCCGTGTTTCGCGGCCAGGGACGGTCGAGGAGGAGCACCGTGAGGTTTTAGTGGGTATTCGGACGGCCTACATCTGCCAGTCTGCGAAGCCCACATAGCTCACTCGGGCCGGTATCCGTAACATCCTGTTAAAAAAAAAGGGGGGATGAAACCCCCCTATTATACTATAAGAAAAACAGACGCATTTATTTATTATCAGTGTTAGTTGCCTTTTTAGAAATTTTTATAAATACAAAATATTTTTTTTTCTACGCTTATTTTTAAATTCAGTTAGAATTACTACTAATTTATTGAAAAATAATTAAAACAAACTGTGCCCTATATGAAATTAATTTCATCAATAAAATTTGAGAGAAATAAAATAAGAAACTCCCACTGCAAAAACTCTAACTAGAAAAGTTGGAGACAATTTACTTTTTAATCTAGCCTAGATTCGGTGAAGTTTTAATGGCGAATTTTAAATATATTTAGTTATATATATGATTTTTATTATTATGTTTTTTTTCCTTTTCTTGCTTACGTAGGCACACAGATCGAACATCTAGAGATCCATTAGAGAATATAAAAATGTCTTACTGTGACTATGATCCATCGCTAAGTTACCACAGTCATGCAGAGATTATACCGGATGATACGTAGACACAATAGAAAATATGGAAACCTAAACCCCGTTCAAATTAGATAGTTGGGACTATGGAATGGAGCTCCGATGGACTTGCTGATTGCCTATTGAAGGAAACTAACGTAAGTCATGTTAGTCTTAAATTGAATAGTTGGCGGACGATGACTCGCTTCCCACTAAATAAATAGAATAGAGAACCCCACAAGGTCAGCTCATGGTGTCGAGAGGCGTGCACCGGTTACATCATCGCGAAGACCTCGTTAGCGGATTTCCCCCTATTACGGAGATTGAGCAGAGAGAGTGGCTTTCTAGAATATAGTTGTCTCTGCCGGACAATGACGAGAAGATCAATGCGAGAGATATGTTACAATTCCCCTCTGGAGGACTGAGGTCTATGGGGTCACCACTCCTCAACCGTCAGTTCATTACGCAGATAAAACTTATTCAGTCTTCCGAGTGTTCAATTCTCACTCGGGAGAATGAATAACCGTTGCTTTTACAATCAGATATTGTACCGCTGCGCCACCACGGTCTTTTTTTTATGGAAGAGGACAAGGCAAACGAGCGTTCGGGTCACCTGATGGTAAGTGACTACCTCCGTCCACGACCCCGTACAACATCAGAGGAGCTATAGGTGCGTTGCCGACCTCTGGTGGGTTGGGCGTCGGAGCCCGGCATTACCTGATGCGAATCACAGTGATGCCGGGGGTGGTAATGATCTGGTCAATTCGCCCATGCGTGTTGCTATCGCTGGCGACGTGACTCTACAACACGTACCTATTTTAGTCGCCTTTTAGGACACCACCAGTACCAGGATGATCCTACTCTAGGCCGGGATCACACGGCAGTCTCAAACAAATATGACATCTATTTTTTTTATGATGATAGTCTCGAACAGAATATGCTTTATTTCAATTACAAATATACAGTACTTAAATTCTAGTTATTCGTATTTGTAGTTAAAATATTTTAACTTTATTTATGGCAAATGAGCCTGCGGGTCACCTGATGGTAAGTGATTACCGCCGCCTACGACCCTAACTATGGAACTATTAGGTAAAATTTATCAAAGTTCTTTTCCCCCTTCCTCTGCCTACTCTGCTGTATCCCGTACACAGCAGGATAGGCAAAAAGAAATGTTTTCAACGTAGCAAGAAAACTTTTTCATCAACAAGCAAAAAAAATAATTTCTTGCTTTGCTAAAATATAACCTTGCAATACAGGAAAGCAGCAACAAGAAAGGAGGACCCGTTATTTATATGACACTGTCAATATTTTGCCACATATTCGGTATGCTTTAAAGTTAAAATTGACATATTTACAATTTACAAAGAGATTTTACGAAATTACAATAAGTTATATGTATCAGCCAATAACAATACTTCACACCAGTTACCTTTCAATAGAGGCCGTTGCTTACAAGCAATTGCCCTCTATTGACACAATTCTATTCCTTTTATAGACTTTTTTACCTACATCTACCCTCTTTTACATGAGTTTGCTAACAGAAGATATCTATACTAATATAATAAAGCGGAAGAGTTTGTTTGTTTGTTTAAACGCTAAAATCTCTAGAACTACTGGTCGGATTTATATTTTTTTTCTTTTGTATGAAAGATGCATTTTCCAGGACTGCTATAGGCTATATAACATGAGAGTTTAATTCTTAGTTAGCTTTAAATAACGAAATAACAATGATAATGAACATCGTCGAATTGCTTTAAGCGCGTGCGGCGCACAAATAATGAATTTATGATATTTTTTTTTTTAAATTGAATATATGTAAGTTATGTTTGATTTGAAATTGAATATATGTAAGTAGGTACATTGTACTACAACATTTAATTTCGTTAGTTCTAAAATAAAGTACGCGACAACGTAAATTTATTTTTTTATAAATAAGTCACAATAGGGCATTTTATGATAAAAAATAATTGAAAATTTCAAGGTATATCATATTTCACCGTTTTTTATTTGACGAAGATATTGAAACTTACTAGTGAAAATTATTCCATCATCAAGGAAATTTTATGAAAGTAATCTTTGGCCTTTATAGATAGAGGACATGAAATTAATTAATTCCCTCGAGTGACAAACGAACCCACAATCATCGGCCTTACAGTCAAACGCTGACAGATAGATGCCCCTTTGCGCGAGTGAATGGGTCAAAAAATATATTCATTTTAACTATGGTCATTAAAGTTTTTATTTACTCAATATATTTAGAAATAACCTATGCCAAATAAATAGGTTGAAATTTGAGGTACCCTAGCCTGGAGCGCTCGTTTAACATATACTTAGTTTAAGTTAAGGTCGGTCGAACTCACATGTCCACTCTACAACTAGACCAAAAGGTTTCAATTTGTATTTCATTTGTCAGCCACTTTCTTCATAATATTATAAATATTTTAAAATGAGCAAATAGTTTCATAACTTTGCTCTCATTATTTATGCAATTTCACAGAAAACTTATATGTGGTTGTATACTTCCTTTCTTCATAATATAATTTAATGTTACTTTTTTGAAATATAACGTAAATTGTATAGAATATTAAAACCGAATCATTTCTCATGAAATGAGGTTTCGTTTTTGTACATACATATACCTATTTAGGAGGGTAGCGAAGAGAGTCTAGTATTAAGTATTAAGATTACTCCACTCTCCATTTTCCGCAGAATTCAGGAAGGAGGTTTTGCGTGTTGAGTGGCTCTAGTAGAGGGAAGAAATTAAAATATTATATTATATTTCATTTGCTCGAGTGGTATTCGAAACTACAATCAATCGTAGTCAACACTTTGTACGTCTCGCCTCAATAAAATAACATTTCGTATTTGTAAATACATGTATTTAAGATCACTTTGGCATATTCATAAATATTTAAAGTAAAAACATAACTTTTCCGACCATTGTACGGCAGATATTCTTTCATCTCGCTTATTATGATACACTTTAATAATGTCAGCATACATCATTATGCGTACGATGTCCGGCCATGCCGACATGTTAGACTTTAACAAGATATTTTCTAAATAACAACATGTTTTGAGAAATAATGACCTACGCTTGTATATACTTTATATCAAATATAATAATAAAGTATTTATATTTTAATTAAATTGTAAAGAATAAATAAGGAAAGATAAAAGATTAAAGGCCAGTCGTGGCGCAGAGGTACAAGCGGGCGACTGTACACGCGCCCGGTTGTGGGTTCGATTGTCGAGGAAATGCAATATTTAATACTTTTATGGCCCCCTCTCTGGTAACGAGGCAAAACGTGGAATCAAGTTCCGCGATCACATGCAATGCCTCCAGAATTGGGCGGAAAATGGAAACCGGTAGTGTCTTACTGGAAATGGAGTGTCTTAACATTAGGTTCCCAGGTTCCCCCTGCTTTTCCTCGTAAACCTAGAAAAGAGATTGAATAAACAATTGATAATGTAAATATAAGAATTAAGAGTAGGTCTGACCAGATGATAAATATTTAACAAACTAACGGCTCATTCGCAGCTTCGCCCGCATATAATATTTTACTTTACTACTATAATATTTTACCTATAATATTTTATTATGTTGCATTTGCCAAACAGATTGATCATATAATTTATACATTCTTTCATCTATCATAATTCTGAGAAAGTGCAAGCACTACCTGGCTGCTTGAGAGGATGTCATCGGCGGCAAGGGCGTCGTGGGACTCGAGCCTCGTGGGACTCGAGCCTCGAATGCTGTTCGGCTTGCGGCCGTAAATAAAGCGTTGAATTATTTTAATTTTACATTTTCTCGAAAAGTATACCTCCAAATGACATGCTATAAAAGCCAAAGCTTATCTTCATAAAATATTTTTGATGAAGGAATAACTTTCGCTAGTAAGTTTCAATATGTTTGTCAAATAAAAAACAGAGAAGAATGAGAATATAACCTTGCAATTTTTTATTATTTCTTGTCCCAAAATGCCTTATTTATAAAAAATAAGAGAGATATACGATGTCCCGGACTTTATTTTAGGATTAAAAATATTAATATATAGATAATAATTTATTCCCTCGGGTGGGAATCCAACCCCCAACGGTCGCGTTACAGTCACCTCTTGTGTCCCTGCGCCACGACGGCCTCAATAGGTAATTTAATCTAATATAGCCAGCTATATATAAACGTTAAGTTAAATTAAAAAAGTTTATTTATTATGCTTTGCTGTTGCACTATATATTATTTGAATAGCACCGCATAACTTAGACCGGATTCAACAAAAACGGTGAATAAATCCACTGTATAGGCAAACTTTTAATAGATCGTTTATCCCGCAATCAAGTTGGTAATAAATTAACGCCATTACTAAATTATACCAGCTTCTAGATTAATCTAGAAGTCGGGCCGCAGTCCGCAGCGGCCGCTCTTACATTATTACAGCATTCATTAGAGTTCGCTAATTACTCCTTGCTTTAATGAATAAGCTCTAATGAACCACTTTCTGTTAATTAAAGGCGGCGTGGGGGTGTGCGGGGGTGCGCGGGGGTGTGCGCGGGGGAGCGCGGGGGGGCGCGCGGGGCCGCGGGTGGTCGGAACTTTTCCTCGGGCTCTGATTGCAAATGTGAATTTGTGTAAGTCTAGAAAGAGTGTTTCCGTTGAAAAGGGGTAATGAGGCGGTATAGCGGCCGAATTAGTTGCAACTGCACTATTAATTACGGTTCCTAAGCTAAATTGTTTTGCTTTTATCTATTTGTTGCTAAAAAAAAAAACAATGGTCTCGGTAAAATGAATAGGTGTAGGTATATACCTACGTGTGAAGAAGAAGATGTCTATCGAAGGTTTCTAAGAAGATACTCCAATTTTATCCTATACTTACATACGTGAAATATACATAAATGTTTTATAATATAGAAATCATATCATGTTACTTAATTGTGTTAATAAATACATTTAAAAGATTTTTATTGGGTAGCTAAATCTTTTAAAATTATTTAACAATTTTTGTACTAAGCTTTTTGCGTTGTTTTATTTTTATTTATATAGCTTAAAAAATTGTATTAAAAAAAGAGAAAAAAAACAATCAATCAATCAATCAACGACACCATTATTTCACGTGCAGAAAAATTCACAAATAAATTTTAGAGAAACATGCATATACACGAAAACATAAACAGAATTCGAATCCACAATTAGTTAAATTTATCTAATGCCAACTACGCCACCATGTCGATATAAAATTTTGATGTCTTTTTTACATTTCAGAAATATCGAAAGGAGTTGCCTTATAGTATTAACACGAACTTAGGTACGACTCCAGGGAACTAAGTTGTGAAGTAAAAGTACTTAAACACTTAGAATTAAGAGCGAGCAAGTGGGTGAACGAGTGTTAGCTCATAGGGACCTAGTCGCCTACCCGAATATAAATTCTAATCTAAACGATGGCCTCAAACCTGGCTTGGTGAATTAAGTTTTATTTTTAATTAATTTTATTTTGTATTTAAAAGACAGACAAAATTTATCTATAGCATAAAATATATTATGAAACTTTCACCTTATATCATTTACATCTATGACTGAATGTCCGATTATTTCGTACCGTGTTTGAATATAAAAGAAAGAAAGAAAGAAAAATTTATTCTATTAGATATAGGTACAGGTACATCTACTTGAAATATAGTTAATTTATAGTTAAAATAAGTTTCTATTGTTCGTTGTTATATAACTACAAGTTACAACGAGCCCGATACAGCATAACCTTAATGAATTACATTTTTTTATTAGCTTGCAACGAGTGAATCGTTGTAGAATCTTTTCCATATAATTACTTTATATTCTGAAAGATGATAATTTGTCACATTATTTTTTAATTTAGCGTCACGCTGTATCCCGCACACAGCAGAGTAAGCAGAGGGAACCTAGTTTTAAGACATTCCGTTCCCCATTTTCCGCTGAATTCTGCATGTGGAGTGGCGGAACTCATCGCCGCGCTTTGCCTTGACACCAAAACGAAGAAATGAAATTAATAAACAATAATTTATTATCCCGAGTGGAAGATCGAACCCACAACCCCTTGTGTTTACAGTCATACCCTTGTGCTCCAACGCCACGATGGCCTCTAATCATCTAATTAATGAACCTAACAATAATTTATTGACCGATGAAGATGTCTTAACGTTATTTGCACAGATTATTAACATACATACATACATGCAACTGCCTTCATATCGTAACTAAAATGGGCATAAATTAATAATTTTACTGTATTATACCTAATTGTGATTGTAATTGGAAAAACGTGTTTTCTTCTTGTAATATTATGTATATAAGTATGTTTAATGTTTATCTTTTTTATTCTTTTTCCAGAATTGTAGCATTAAATATAATCATGTTTTCAATTTTGTATGATTAGGGGAATTGTGCTTAAGATGGCATACGAAGATAAGATGACACACTGCCAATATTGATTTAAATATTTGCGCTAAGTGCGATCTTATGACGTTTTAGAGAGTGTCTTTAGATATCGCTGGTATTCAAATTCATTATGACGGAAGGTAAACGCAGATTGGCAAGTAATTCATGTTTTCGTAATTTTGAATAGCAGAAAAATGTTCTTTTTCGCTTTTGCTTGGTGGTGAAAATACACGTAAGGAAGGGATTTTCTACTTGAAGTAATTTTTTATGTAAAATAGGCTTATTATATGACACAACTAACGCTAAAAGCGCATTCTTACCCATAAACTTGTGTCACAACTGTTACAATTAAATTTACATATCTATTGGGTAAGATGACATACAAAACGGAGTATAAGATGGCATAGCATGTCATCTTACACTTATAAATAGGATCGATTAAGAAGCCAGAAGAGAAGAGCGTACTTAATGAAATTTCTCCATTGCTAAAGTCTACTTCTACAGGAAAGTCACGTGAGAACAAAAAAGTCAGTGG
>DWQW01002684.1:0-25688 GCA_018249695.1 Heliconius erato demophoon
CTTCGTACAAACGATACGTTCACCACTGCAGTTATTGTTATTACAACAAGCCCATTCATATCGTCTCGGTGACATTTTATTTTATTTATTTTATTATATATATTTATTATTTCTTAGATTATATAAGCTAGAACTAGAATACAGAACAGATATTTTATAATACAGGTCCATCTATCGATAACTTGTTGCACTACATAGTTGCATGAGATCAGTATCGATTATGAAATGATAAGTTCTAGTTTGTATCGGTAAGTTCGTATTCTTGAGTATAGGTGGCCACAATATACGTTAACACCGATGCCGCTATGATAATTTGATAAATTTAAGTATTCAAAGTTATTTGTTTATTGTCCCCACTGACTTTATAAAATGAGTTGTTGGGCCATCAACTTGTAGCAAAACACTAACTCTTAGACACAAGATTGGCATAAAAAGTTTGTAAAAAAAGTACTGACATGACTTGAGGAAAAAAATATTCAAACCGTGTTAAAAGTCCACCGATGGTTGAGAAAACACTTCCACATAATAATCACATCATTAATAATTCGTTTCACTTAGATTTACACCTATTAACTTATAGATTTAACAAATACCCCCTGGGTTGTAAAAAAAAATTACGATATTTTCATTAATAATTATTGGGTGCATCCAAAAAAAGGACTTAAAAAAATTACACTGGCAACCCTCCATAATTATTATTCAACCTTTATCGAGGGTAAATCGAGTAAATTTGTTCAGGAATTACTTTTATTAAAAGCATTTCTTTCCATCTGCTAAACCTAAGTGCTGTACTTTAGTACAGTAAATGGACTGGAATTTTCATATGATGAATATATATTAGAAAGCAAATTATTGTAATGCAAAGCAAATTGTTGAATGTTGTGCCGATCTCTTCGTAGGATATTTGGAGTTAGATTATGTGATCGAAACCGCAATGAAGAGATACGTATAATGACAGGTACTAGGGAGGATGTCACGTTGAAAATGAAGAAGAACGTGTCACGTCGAACGAATGAGTGACGAAAGAATGGAAAATAAGAATTATGATGGAAAAGTGAGCGATAGGGAGACCATACCTCTCTTAACTCGGTTGACCTTCGAAAATAAAGTATGAAAAATACTGGAGAAAAGTGACGTAAAAATATCAAAACTCGCCCCGAGTCATCAACCTCTTCATACATATCATGAAGAGGTTGATGATAGTGGACGAGGCTAAAGAGGTATATAGAGACCGTAGCGTTGGGCTTGCCGTTCTCTCTGACTACCCTGATCTACGCCAGATTAGTAAGCAGATAATTGCATTGTCAAATTAAGTATATGACTATCTTTGTTTTTGCTCAACAAACTTAAAAGAACAAGGTTAGTTCAGGTTGATAACATTGTTCAAACGTTGTTACTTTCTTAAGGTTGTCTTCGTAACACAGTTGGCACTTATTTAACTTTATACCATGATTGTTAAATGAAATTATACAATATTAATATTTTTTGTTTAATTTATTTTAGTCTCACGTTTCATTCTGCGTTCTAGCTAAAAACGTTTCATTAAACATAACGTCTAGAATTAGATGAACAAGGCCTTTGATTAAAAAAAACTGCACTTAAATCGGTTCATTTATTTGGGAGCTACGGCGCGGTACGCCACGTTGTAGGTTAATAATAGTACCTATATTCCCGAAACCTTAATGTCTAAAATTTATAGATTAATATAATTTATAAGCTTACTTTTCATATAGTTAAAATAAATAAAATTAATAGGCAGTGTACATTAACTTATGAAGTTAATTTCGTAACCCATACAGTTCATGCATTCATCTACCTATTTGAGATATATTTATTATTCATAGATTCAGCTAGCGCATAAATCGAAGCTTCTTTTAAGTGCTAAGAGCTAGCTAATAAATAAATCTAAACATACATTTATATCTATGTTCTTTAACCTACATTAATATATAGATTATGAGGCCATAGTGGCGCAGTGGGACAACATCTGACTGTAATCGCGATGGATGTGGGCTCAATCCCCACTTGGGAAAATTAATTATTTTAATTTTGTTCTGTATCCGAGACAGTTAGTTCGATTAAAATTAGATTGACTGTGTCTTCACTTCTATATGCGGGTTACAGCGTGAAGATGTGTATGCACCTAATAGAACTATATTATACAGTACTACTGTAAATAGTTCAATAGTAAACTCAAAAGATATATTGTAACAGTTTCCAATCCCATTTCTAATCATCAAATAGAAATAAATAGATTTATTTGACCGCTCATCGAATGTCCCCAATAAAGCGGAAAGTCTATTTGCCGTGATTATCTCTAGTGGATTGATTTATATCAGTCGGCTAATCTTGGGACATCTGACAAGACAATTCCCGTTATCATTTAGGAAAGGAAATTGAACGATCGAATTCATTTTATTCTTATATTTAAAAAAAAGCTACTTATAATAAAAACAATTTCGTTATTAATAGCCAATTTTGTTATTAATTAGTAAAGATTCACTTTATAATTGATCTTCCTACATTATCAAATATCCAAATATTCTTCATAGTGAAGTTATTAAAATTAGTGAACCAAGTAAAATTGTATCTTAGTATCGAGCCTCGTGATTTTTGCAAAAAATTGTTACATATCAGTAGCATTGTCCTTAGTTGAGTCCGTCATTTTGCGACACACACACACACACATATATATATATATATATATATATATATATATATATATATATATATATATATTTATTTATACATATATATATACACAATGGGTTTTGTCTTTGCCTTAGCTACGTTTTTATAATTTTTAATAATCTTTACCTAACCGTAGTTTAAGTTAAGAAAGTAATTATTGATTATTTCAATATCCATCACAAATAAAAAGGTACCTTATATACGTAAAGTAAACGCTAAAAGCGGAACGACTTGATTGGTCTTTTATTTAAGTACAGCATGCCTTTTCTTTCTAATAATAAAAATATTAAACATAAGAAATATAATATGAAAGTTATATTATTATGCATTCCTAAAATAACTCAATCCGAAGCTGTAAATTATTATACTACAAAACACTTAATGGATAAAATATGTTTGTAAGTAAAAAGTGTCTTTGATCGAATACTTCAATTTCGACGTTCAGTGCGATTTGGTCTCTATTGTAAAATATGCTCTTTTTAATATAAAAATTGTAATAACGGAAACGAATTGTTAGTTGAGAACGCTTGAGCAGACTCACAAAGAACTAAATCTTGGAAAATTCGTACATTGCTGAGCGCGCGACGTAGCTTTTAAGTGTTTTTTTTTAATCTGGATTTATTTGAGAATTTTTTTATTATTTAAAATAATAAAGTACAACAGTACATCACAACAGTGATGGAGTAGTTTTTTCACAGCCTCAGCTTGGTAGTAGTTCATTTCATCTATACTTATAATAAATCTGTAGAAAGGTCACTTCTGTACATGAAATATATTTTCAAAATAACTATCAGGGGGTGATTAGTGATCGATACTGATGCCAAAAAATGCAATCAGTAAAATTTTTGTCTGTCTGTCTGTCTGTATATTCTTTATAGAAACAAAAACTACTTGACGGATTTTAACGAAACTTGATACAGTTATTCTTCATACTCCTGGGCAGGTCATAGTATACTTTTAATCACGCTACAATCAGTAGGAGCAGAGCAGTGAAAGGAAATGTTGGGAAAACGGGAGAAGTTACTTGATTTTTTAAGCTTCCGTCGCGTGTACAGCCTTAATGGTTTAAGCTACAGCGAAACCATGTATAACGGAAATATTCTACATAAAATTATAAAAAAAATATACCAAGACAGCATATGTCTATCTTTTATGGTTGACTCACAAAATCATATTAGAAGTCATTATAGTTGTCAATCAATTCTTAGCTTATTAAATCAATAATCATGTATTTTAAGCGGGTGAAACCGTGGGCGGGCCGCTAGTACTAAAGAAGTGCATGCGACCTCAAGTTTTATAATTTGTCGTTCTCTTTGACCTACAGTCTTGAAATTGATAAAAAAATGTATATTTCATTTTGTCTTTAATAGGGTGCAGTACATACAGTACTATATACATTATAGTAATTACTACACTTCTACTGCATGTAGCACTCTAGTTCTATTTGTATAGATACAACCACACAAGTCCTAAATTACATTATTTGGTGACGAACTAAGCTTACTAAGTTAACTGTACGTTTACAGAGTCCGACCTCGGTTGACCTTTACAAATACTTATTTTACTCGTTTACTATGTTTCCTTGGTACATATTTTTGTGTGATATTAATATGTAGCTAAACAAACATAGTAAGTAGCTTATTTTTGAACAATAGATTGAGTTTAAAACAAAAATATATTTTTCGGAACTTTACGTTACTTCTTATATAATATAAATTTAAATTAGTTTATATATTCATCCTTTTATCTTTATTATAAGGCCACACACATTTTTAAATATTACATAATAGCTGTCAAAGCTCAGCGTTGAGTTCCGCCACTCTATATGCAATATGCAGAAATGGGAGGCAGTGCTTAACTTTTTTACATTTGATTAGATTCTGTCTATCTACATACCATTACCATTATGTTATTAAAAAATATATATATTTTCATAAATAAATTTCAAGTGAATATATAAATTGTTAATTACAGAAGTCTTAAATAATATATACTGAAACTGATACTCACTGATAGGTACTGAAATAAAATGCCTCAACTGTCAAAAATAATTCAATTAACATTTTTAAATGCCTACGGAGAAGGAAGTCGCCTCATAAAGTAATATTACATTGGACCAACAGAAACGAGAACTGTTGAATAAATAATAAATTTGCGTCTTACAATTTTAAATGGCAATACGAAACAAGTTATTTTTACGTTTTTAATTAAAATCGGTCGATTGTAATATAAAGCATATAATACAATGTATAACTTAACACTGCTTTGTTTCTATTATATAATTTAATATGGATGGTTTTTTTTTGTATAAAAAACTTTTGTGTCTAATTTCATAAAATAAGTAATTGTATATCGTGATGTACGTATGATTTTAATAAATACTAAGTAGATAAATTTTTATCACGATTATTTTTGAATATGGTCTTCAATAAATATATTTATTTGTGATATTATGCTATTCATATGATGAACCTATTGTGGTGCAGTTGCGATGGCAATGGGTTCAATTAGGCCAAGTAAATATTAAAAATACTATTGTTTTCCTGTTCCATCTAACACGTAAAATATGAACTATACGTAATATAAACTTTAATCTTAGACTTATATTCAAACAGATTTAATATGTAAAAATGATAAGTTCTAAATAATTTGTTCCAGCAATAACATCAACCCATAAAATAACTCAACTGAAGGTCCCGCTGTACGCGGACCCTCGGCGGGCAGCTGAGCTCAGCTGTCACTTCCAGATGGATGACCAGAGACTACACTCCGTTAAGTGGTACAGAGATATGCACGAGATATTCAGATACAGACCCTCACAGAAGGTGGCTTTAATCTCTAATAACTTTTTCATTGAAATCTTCAAGTAACCCGACTTTTGATATGTTAAGATTGAAGACGTTGGCAGACGGTTATGTTAAAACTACCTGATTAATTTCAAAAATTCTTTCAACATTAGAAAGCTGATTCTTTACCGACAAGCATAGGCTGTATTACGTATTAAAAAAATTAGGGATCCCTAATAAAAACGTAATAACCCAAGGTGTGAAAAAAATTGTCATCGCATGCATTGCGGAAACTATTGATGATAGAACAAAACAATGTTCTACAGTATTTTAGAACGCATCAATATGTATAAAAAGACTGCGATACCGCAGGTCCAACTACTATAGTTATGCCAATATAATTCCTTTTTTACTTTTAAAAGTTGATAAAAGAGCTGACAATAAACAAACCATATTATTCATACCTCAGCATTAATCGTTATCCCTATTAAATGATATTTTATTAAAAATAATTTTAGTACCTTTAAAATATTTTTTTAATTATTAAAGTCGGACTTTCCATTCAAAAGATATAACGAATTTAAAAATATCTTACGAAAATAATGCGGTATGTGTGGCCTCACGCACCGTAGAGGCGTGCTACAGCCTAGTTTATTATAAGTTAATGGCAATTAAAAATTGAAATGTAAATTTACACCGTAGAATGTATTTTAATAAAATTACTTACTTACAACTTACGACTATTATGACTAAAAGTACTCTTAAAAGAACATGTATGTATACACTTCATTGTGTATATATACACTTCGTAGTACATCCCGTTAGAAGCATTCGACTTAAATATACGTAAGACGTCACTTTATATAATGAAAAGGTTTCTTTATAAAACGCCAGCGTTCCTTTCAATGCATGTGTTTCTCTCAAATGTAATTTATAAGCTGCTTACTAAATCGAGCTACTTAAATCTCATATTTACATACATACAACCAGTATGTATGTAAATATCAGATATAAAGAAGTTATCTATCTTCTTCTAAACATGTAAATGTGAAGTACTTGTCTAGAAAATCAATAAAACTCACTCAGTGTTTATTCAAATTCATAAAGTAATTAAGGCTATATTAAAAAAAAAAAACAAATACTTGTATAGCCAGTATTAGAGAGTGGAGGTCACCTCTAAGAGAAAAAAAAACAGATTCTGATATCGTATTATAATTTATAGGAGATGTTGTACTAAGCAATTAATATCTCCACAGGTTCCAATCCACCTGTTCAATGTAACCGGTATAATGGTACAAGGCGGCGAGTGCCAAGAGGGCTCGTGTACGGTGCGCGTGATGCCTCCACCCGTCGCTACGAGCGCCGCGTACACTTGCGAGGTGTCCACAGAGGGGCCCGAGTTCCAGATAGCGAGACAAACGAAACATATGAATATAGTTGGTGAGAATATTAGATGATTTTACTAAAAGATTGTAATTGTGTACTACTTGCTATATTTGCCGATGATTATTATAATAATCTGTAATATGCCATAGCAATGGAGGTATTTTGCTATAATGAGCAAAAGCAGTGAAGGCGAAATCTAGTGCATTTTAAAAAGGCCCCTTAAGTCTTCTCCTGTGGTGGTAAGTCTCAGGCACTGGTCCAAACTCATCAGTATTAATATATTTTGTAATTTAAAAGTGTTTATTCAATAAAATACATTATCCAAATTGCAGTTTTCTTTACATCATTCAATATAATGTCAATAATGTCGCCCGCAATTTTTTGCGTAGAATTTAAACGTAACATAAAAAAAAATTATTCGCGTAGGAATTTCTAGAAATCTCTTCTTAGTGCACAGTGTCTTCTTCCTTGCGCTCCATAATCTACTAATATGCAAAATATCAACTTTCTAATTTTTGTTTAGTTTCATCTGTGTGTTGTCTATTCATAACATATGTATGTCATAACAAAATCATATGTGGAACGATGATATTAAAACATTCATATAGTGTATTCGTACATATACGGTAAAGAACGTTGAATATAATATGTAAATATTTAAATTGTAAAATAATGTGTATTTTAGACAAGTTTATACAGTAACTAGACGAGATTTTGGGGAATGTGGAATGAGTGCGCTCAGAATTTGAAACAGTTGTTTGTTTAAACAACTTTCAATATTACGTCTAAGTTTTATTTATTTATTTTTTAAGTAGGTTAAATTATTTAAATAATATATGAATAATTTAATCTCAAAATAATTTAAATTTAATCCATTATATAAGTCCATCTTCCTCGCAGCTATGCCGGACAAGGACCCTACAATAATTGGTGCTCCTAAACTAGTGAGTCCCGGTGAGCAGATACTACTCAACTGCTCCTCTGACTACTCCCTGCCGCCCTCTGATATTAATTAGTACATAAACGATGAGATTGTAAAGGTATGAACAACATATGTGATATTTTTCTTATATTTTAATTATATATGTACCTCTGAAGAAATCATAATTGTTTTACTATAAATATATTAAAGTAAATAGTAGTAAGTATTAAGTTTAAATGGCGATAAAAACTATGTATCGTTATCTAACTATATGCAATTGAATTGAATTTTCTTTTCCTGTATTAACGATATTCTTGTAAATAAAAGTGCTTTTATAATAATTTGAAACGTATTTCAAAATTAGTAAAGAGGCACTGCGCAACGGTTGTTGCGTAGTTGCTGTTAACACGATGGTAGTGGTATCGATGCTCGTTCGGGTGAATGATTAAACCTATTTTATATTATATATTTTAAAATATATTCTCATCGCCCCGCTGTGGTATACCACTCTGTATTCTATGTCTCGATTATTTAAAAAAACCTTAACACCCTTTAAAATAATTCTCTACAAGAAATTTGTACGTACAACTAAACTAATTCAGAAATTTTATACTTAAAAGCTAATATAGATATATTTAAGAAACAAATTATAAAAATATTAGGTTAATGTGTATTAACAAGCAAAAATTTTAAATTTAATTTAAATTCATCTCAAATGAAGCCGACGAATGTCGACCAAACTATGAATGCACTATACGGATTAAAAAGAATAGTAAAAATGTTAGTAATACATACATATCTATACGTGGTTTCATATCGTAGCTACCTGGAAATGTGCTAATAACAGAATGTGCTCATTAGATACGATGGTGAATACTTCATTTATATATGAGCATAACCTGTGTGTGACCTTCTTTTACCAGGTCTCATTAGGAAAAGTTGATATGGAAAAGTTTGCTTATTTACAAAACGTACATTTTAAATGTAAAAGTTGTATATTATCACCTTCTATAACATTTTACTTAATAAATATTATTAATGTACGAGTATGTACTCTTCTTCTTTTTATTTTTATTGTTTCTTCTTTTTATTGTTTCGAAAACAAATAAAATTGATATAACATTTTTTATGGTCAATTATTATTATTTATATTACGAAAAACAACTTATATGAGCATCAGTACTTAAAATGTTTCAATTTAATTTTTTACTGTTTGAAAAAGTAGAAGTTTATTTTTATTGTCTGAATTAATCTAAATTATTTTAAAAAGTAAAACAATTAGATCGTTTTAACTAAGCTTTTGTTGAGTTGTTGGAAATGTAAAAAAAAATACTACAATTTTTTTTAAAAGCGTAGTTTTATTTTATTTCAATTACAAATTGAGAGTAAAAAGAATTTAGTTTAGTATTTGAATTAGATGAATGTTCGAACAATATTTTCTTGACAACTTCATCTTATTTTCTATTTTAATAACGACTTCTTTATTTTATTTTAACAAGAATAAATTTCATTTACTTGAATTTGCACTGAAATTAATCAAATTTGAACTTGATTTATTAAACGCGACCCCAAGACGCGCGAGTTCGAGTACCGCTAGGTTCGTATTTTTATACGTTTCTAAACATTTTTCCTTTCTTAGTGTATATAAATATATACATTAAAAATAAAATTATTTTGTCTTATAAAAACTGGCACAAACTTGTATAACTAAAACGCAGTAATGTTCTTTAGTTAATCGCTTTTGTTCTTGGTAACTGCTTATGACGGACCGTTTTCGGTCGACACAATATGTTTTTGACATAAGGACTGATGTATCATAATGAGTATAAAATAGAGATAAAAAACCTTAAGCTAAATTTGCCGTCGTCGTTGTAATTGTTGTTGTCACGCAATGGGTTATTTTGATTAGTTGAGAAAGATTATCCAAGTCCTGCTTATATTAGTTGGAATACACTTTTTTTTATAAGTAACACAATTAAAACTTTGTTAATAGTATTATTAGTAGTATTATTTTGTGCAGTGAAGATTAAAAGTAAAAATTAAATAGTATATTATATCATATAATATGATTGGTCTGATATATCATATAGTATGTTGGTATGATTATATCATATAATATGTTTGGTCTTTACTTTTGATTGGAAAAGAAGAATTGTAATAAGATAAATTTTTTCTTTCACTATGCTGAATCTATCCTTGAGTGTATTTTTTCAAATAAAAAAAGAATCATTTTGTCGCGCACATACCTAATGCATAATTAAGACTTATGTGTTTTTCTTATAGATGCCGTTGTCAGAAACGGACAAAAAAAATAAAGGGAAAAGCACTACCTTTCCAATAAAAAAAATAATCAAAATGTTTTTTTTTTAATTTCTACTAGACAGATTTCGACGAAACCGTAATAAATTGTCGGGTTCTGAACGGCCTTCAAAAATGATATATATGATATATACACCGCGGAAGTGAAGTGGAGAGTGCAGATAAAAAGTGCCAAAAACCGAATTTTTCAAGTGATTTGCGTTTCTGGCGCGGAAGACCCAACGGTACCTGTACGGTACGGTACGATACCAAGAAGTCAATTATGAATATAATCTAAATTTAATCTGCTATTTTACTTATATCGGGAGAAAATACTTGCAGCAATCTATTACCGAACGTCACCGAAGGCGACAAAGGCCGCCTGAATATGTATAGGCGATGAATTAAAAATCGATTTCTTCAGAATATTCAATAGGGAAACTCATTAGACTATAGATTAAAGCATCTATATGCATATCTAAAGTATATACACAGCGCCTATATTAACTTTTTCCTATAAAATATTAAATCATAATTGTCCAGTACAATAAGAATTAGATAGTTTCCTTGAGCAAGTATTCCTGATATAACACTAAATTATAAGCAACACTTTAAATGGACTACAAAATCTTTCAACTGTCAATCTTCTACTCTAAAGATTTACATATGCTCTGAATTAACAGTCTCCAGTAGATCGTAGATTCAATGTCATTACCGACAAACGTGAACCGAGTTATTCTCTATATAAAGGTCTTCGTGGTTCCTTGAATGTTTGTTAAATATTTGTCTTATATTATTTTGCACAAATTATTACGTGATTTTAACTATTTTGAAGCATTATTCAATACAAAACAATAATTTCAATATTTATAATTGATATTATGCAGTTACTTAAGTACTGATTTCAGTTTACTTGAGAACAATACTTTAAAACACAATAGTTAAGTTGTCGTTGTCAATTGTTACACTAACGTTTCAAAATTTCTTGTGTGGCGGAATTCAATGCCACGTTTGACATAAAAATAATGCACTGCACTGAGTGGGGATAGAATTCCCAATTACAGTGCTCAAAGACAGACACTATAACAGAGCGCTACAACGACCTCAAATAGATTGAAAGGAAATTTATTTAAAACTTTTAGCTAAAGTAATGTAGATCGTTTGATCTTACTTTCCTATCAAAGTATAGACTGATATAAAGTAATTTATTACAATTTAAAGTAAAATTAATGCCGTTTTTTTGTAGTTTAAAATTGCAATTTATAAATAGAGGCAAAAAACCTTCACGGATGTGCTTCCTTCACACAAGATCGTCGTCCGCTGTAATGAAGCAATTTAACCAACACATTAAATGCATAACAAAATGTGACTGAGCATAAATTTTATGTAGACTATGTGATTAATAAAAAGTTTTGCATTACAACGACGCGATGTATACATATTTTTACTTATACTATATATTACTTAACAGACGGAGCCCTGGCACCGTCTCGAGCTGAGTGCGCCCCAAGCGGGCGGTCTGCGCGCGTCCTGGCGCGTGTTGCGAGTGGCGGTACCGGCGGCGGCGAGCGGGGCGCTGCGGGTGCGGTGCGAGGCGACGCTGCCTGTGGAGCCGCCGGTGCGGAGAGACGCGGCCGCTACTGTCGCGGTGCACGCGCGGACGCTGCTGTCGAAGTATGTGTCTAATGTATGTAATGATTTTTGGCTTAATTAAGAAATAACAATCAACTCTTTCTATGTTAAGGTTGTTGTAGAATTAAGGTAATGGGTTATCGATGGATGATTGAATGAATGAAGAATATATTTTTGAGTGTCACTTATGCATCCAGAGATGTAATAATAACACGATACATCTTCTGCAAACAAATTTTGTTTTAACAAACAAAAAATATGTATTGGACCCTGAAAAATATTATCAAAATCGGTTTACGCAGTCAGTTCTGAGATAAAAAACATTTAAAACTGTCACTGAACTGTCGAATTGATAACCTCCTTCCTCCTTATATTGGCATTGTAGTAATTATTATATTACGTTAAACTAAACTCAAATAAAATTTTAATAAAATAAAATGTTATAATAATAATTTGAAATATTCCTTTAAGCTCTCAAATTAAATTTGAAAATCTCAAGGAAAGATAAACCGCCCAGGGCGCGATCTCAGAAATAAGAAATCAACTTCTGTATTTTACAAAGTGTATACAATAATATTATTATTTCTTATCGTAAACTATATTCTGATACAATATCTTGTTTAACCTTGTTTTATTAAAGCTAAACTTCTGTATACATTCTTGTTACATTTAGATGCTTCATTATTATTACTTAAGAATAAATTTGTTTTAAGGATACTTTGCTAATAGCTAGTTTTATAACAGCTAGTCCTGGTTCGATTCCCACTCAAGGGAATGATCATATTGATCAAATAAAAATAATAGAATATCAAGTAGCTCCGAGGAAATAAGAGGTTCACTAGTATCATTTCTGAATATATTTAATACTAATAAGATATTATGACTACCTTATTCAATTATGTTGTTATAAAATTTGCTCACTTATTTTGAATCAGAATATATTAAGATATATTTTCTTTTATCTCTTTTAATCTATATTTTTATAAGAGCATATTTTTTTAGTTAAGATACTCTATCACTTTCTATATATTTTCAAAATTAGATTTTTTTCGGGTCGGAAATGTTTGTGGCACTCAATAGAATTGTATATTGAGTCAGTCGTTCTTATCAGAGCGAGGAATTGAAAATATTACCCCCGAGTAAGTATCAAACCCGCACGTTTACACACGCGGTACCATTACACCACGACGGTGTTTGCTAAAAAAATATATTTATTATTATTTTGTTGCAGGTATATCCGCTGTAAGCAAAAGCTTACTGGTCGTTCTGATCTGGATTCTTACACAAATAACAAAGTCTATGAGCTTATGAGATTTGGTTTGAATATATTTCAAGTGATATTAGAAAAAATGTGTAGATAAAAGAACGGCCTCAACGTGAATTAGTTAAGGGCTATAAAAATCATCGATATTTAAATAATATTTGATGTATAAAATAACTTAATGTAAAATATACGGTACGAGATCTTAACTATTGTAGGGAACTATTATATATATTCACCATCAACACTACAACTATGAATATATCGTATAATCCGTGTGAATTTACTTATTTAGAAAACGTATAAAAATTTGAACGTAACGGGACTCGAAATTGTACAATTTAGTTAATTTAGTAGAAATTATCAGCATGTTACTTACATGTTACTTTTTGTGATACTTTAAGATAAAGTAAAGATAAACATCCAAAACTATAGGCACTGTCTATGAAATTACAAGTAGCTTTATTATACATATGTATTTTTGTAATAATCCTGACACACATGATCCGCAGTTCCGTAGAGCCGTGCCAAAATGGCTAAATTAAAACCGAGTACTTTTTGTACATTGAATTTGTTGCGTATAAACGCACGATGTTGCGCATTTGAAGCAGACAAAGTGTTATGTATATAGAGTCTTTATATTTTATTAATTTTATTCCTTATTTAGTTCCTCAACCCCGTAGATCTCTAGATTCAGCTTCAAATTGTAGGGAATGGGATAAAGTATGTCTAATATTTACCCTTAGGTTAAAACATACATAAAATTAGTTTTATAATATTATATTCATGTGCTTTAATATTAAAAGCTGCCGGAATTTAATCAAACCAATAGCACTTAAAACAGGACCAACAAAATATACAGGAGAATTATGCTGTGATGCCGTTAATTGCGACGACGGTACCGTATTTCACTGAAACTGAAACTTATAATTAACAACAATTACTCATATATTATGAAATGTTTGTTTCAAAATTGTTTCTCGAACAACTTGTCTAGTTTAATAATAATATACGGGGGTAATTTGGGCATGTTTTTTAAAAATAAATATCTCCATATAATATATTTTGATAAAAAAATAAAATTATTTTAGCTTCACGCTGTATACGGGGAGCCTACCCCGCTGTGTACGGGACACAGCGGGGTAGGCAGAGGGAATCTAGTGTTAAGATACTTGTTGCCCACTTGTTACAATTTATTGTCGTCTACGTCGAAATTACATATCAGCTTCAGCTTGGCGAGAACGTATGGCTTAGTGGTCAGAGCGCCTGGTCGGTTTCCAGGAGGCAGGGGTTCGAGTCCCGCTACGTTCAAATTTTTATACGTTTTCTAAATAAGTATTTTACTTACATTTATATTTCGATTTCTTCGCTCTGGTGTCGAGGCAAAGCGCGGCGTTGAGTTCTGCCACTCAACACGCAATGCCTCCAGAATTTGGCAGAAAGTGGGGAACGAAATGTCTTAACACTAAGTTCCCTCTGCCTACCCTGCTGTGTGCGGGATACAGCGTGAAGCTGGTTTATATTTTTTAACTTAGCTGAGAATAATTAAATGTTAAATATTTTATGTCTTATTTCTAAGAGCATATAAAAATTTTATTATGTTAATATTTCTCAAACACTTATTTGGCTGTGAAATTAACTGAGAACTTATTTAAACTTGGTCGAAGATAATCATCGACGGAAAATGTTCACGTTCACTTTGTATACTTGTTTATTTGAATATAATATGCTGCACACATTGTACGTGTTTCATATGCGATTCGATCGAAATGTTCGTTCTGTATTTTAACCAACATATTATTTAGTGGATAATGATTTATTGATTTTTAACATTTTGAAGTATAATTTTACTTAAGCCAGCGCAAGAACACAAACTATGACTGTAAAATCGGCCGATTGCGGGTTCGACCCCCATTCAAATTCTTAAAATATAAATAAAGTATTTCATGGATATGAAATATTTTATTTATATTTTCAATCCTTCGCTCCGGTGTCGAGGCAAATCGCGGCGTTGATTTCCGCCACTCAACACGTAATGCCTCCAGAACTCGGCGGAAAGTGAGAAAAGATGTGTCTTAACTAGGTTCCCTCTCCTACCCTTATAATAATAGAAGTAGATATTTAATAATCTAATAGAAGTAACAAACTAAAACCACTTAGCTTATTTTCTTTTGACTCATATAAAATTTCTCTTAAAAAGTAAGTTTCGATACAAATAATACAATGCATTGAGAACTCCACTCCAGCATAAATACAAGAGATTTTAACCAAAACAAATAAAAATGTATAGATCGTAAATGGACGTAGCAATGACGTAGTAGTAGTAGTAGTAGTAGTTCTAAAATATTAGCTAAGCTTCTAGCCATTTAAGCTATACGTTCACATAGGTACTGCCATACAATTTGTCACGATGATATAATTATGCCATTATTAGTATCAATCGTTTTAAGTAAATTAGCTACTGCTCCTGCTGTAAAAAAAATCAAATTTGCCTCTACAACTACAATGTATGTGTATTATTGAAATTCATTTATTTTTTTACTACTGTACCAATTGTTTTTATTTATTTCAAAGTCAACTTTTTTTTCTATTTAAATTTATATTATATGTGTGTACTTGTATGTCACTGAAATCTACTGTGTTATTTTCGTTGTCTTTAAAAGATTTTGTTTTATTATCTATAGTTCATTAAATTATTCTTTATATATTTTTTTTAATACAACATTGAATTCGAAAAGCTGCGAACAGTTTTAGTAATAAATAAATGCTAATATAAATAAACCTGGACTAGTGGAATTGAATAAAAAAAAACGATTCTTAGTGGGAGAATTAAATTTTACAAATCTACTTTTACAAACTAAACTTAAATACTATTATACTAAAATGTTAAATATTAAAATATTTTATACAATACTTTGGATTAACTAATTCTTATTATATTTAGACTTTATATTTACTGTTCTAGATGATGATAGATATTTTCAGGACACTCAACAATTTAATTACTATGCGGCCTGATATATCGAAACTGAAGATTGAAGAAGGTGGAGGACCATTTATGGAGAGAGTGGAGAAGCGGAGAACATTTACGCACTCATTATTAGCAAGTCAGTGCATGGACTTTAATAAAATTACAATAAATAATAATAAAATATTAAGCCGTTGGTTACTTATTTTGAAAACCAAATTAAATATTTAATAGAATAGAAATAAGATAGAAGAAAACACTGTGTTACATACGCGAAAATGTTGTTGTTTATTACAAGCATGTAAAATAAAGGTAACCATATAGAGAAAGATACATATTACGTACAAAATTAATATACAATATATTATAAATTTGAAAGCGAGCTCGTGCTTTGCATATTAACGACATTTCGTTTAGACATTTCAGATTGTATTCTGAAAAATAAAATAAAATTTCAAAACTTATCTTGCTTTTGTACTAGCAATAAAAGGGACTGTTGATAATATCTTATACAGTAGAAACTCGATTAACCGGACTAATTGTTGTTGGTAAGCATTCGGATAACCGAAAATCTGGATAATCCAAAGTATGGAAAATCGGGTAATCGGATATTTAGAATATGTAAGTATGCACATACGCTGTGATATAAATTTTATTAAAACAACTAATACATAAAGTGAAAATCAATGTTTATTAAGATATCTTAAGATGTACGAGGGATGGGACGCGGCGCGGGAGGGGTGATGCCAGATTCGACACGTTCATGCTTGCATTGATACGACTTTTGTAGACATTTAATACAGTTGGTCTGTAGTCCGGATAATCGCGAATCCGTATAACTGAGGGCCGGATAATAGAGTTTCTACTGTATAAGTATATTTTTTTCGATATGTCCTTAGTATTCGTTCACATGTTTCTATCATCATAGAATCTCTTTATCAATTTGTTACGTAATATAGTCAATATAGTGCTATTAATGACATAAGCTCCATTACCAAGTTTTTGTAAATCAATCGATCGGTGAATGTGTCGTTGGAAAGTAAAAATAAAATTCTTTGGAGAAGGGACATTTGACCCAATGGGTCCTTTCTAGTATTAGCAATTAGCTTTTTGGAGACTGTTTTCAAAGTAGAACTGCGTTGGAAGAGATAAAAAGAAGAGATTGTATAATTAGCTCTATTTTAAAGTTGAAGCGACTTTCATTTTTATATTAATTTGAGTACTTTAGCCCGCTTTTAAGTTAAAAAAGTTTTGTGGTATAGTATTATTTGAGAAATTTTGAAAATTTTTGAACATTTGATAGATGCATATTTAAATTTATACATAATCTTTTCTTTCATTTGTATTTTAACACAAATATTTTTATTATTACTTATCACTGCCTGTAAAGTATAAAAATATTAAAAAAATATTGAGAATCGCGTCAGTGGTATAGTAACTGAACATCAGTCAAGTCACAAACAAGATTACAACCAGATATAATCAATCAGAGGGAGCGTCGTCGGTGATTACTCAAGTGACGTCACAGCACTGGTTTCATAGAGTTATAGGAACACTATACAGCTTACACAGTGCTGTATTGTTTGTAAAATTAAAAAAAAAATAAATTAAATTAGCTTCACGCTATATCCCGCACACAGCAGGGTAGGCAGAGGGAACCTAGAGTTAAGACACTCCGTTCTCCACTTTCTGCCGAATTCTGGAGGCATTGCGTATTGAGTGGCAGAACTCAACGCCGCGCTTAACCTCGACACCAGAGCGAAAAAAATGGAAATATAAATTTAAGTAAATATCTCATCTCCTCGAGTGGGGATCGAACCCACAACCAGTCGGTTTTCCAGTCACACCTCGTGCCGCTGCGCCACGACCGGCCTCGTTTGTATAATAAAAATATCTATATTCATAATGTGTCGTCAAGCGTCATTCACAGTGTCTCACAGATCACAATTGATTTGTTTATACTACATATTTTTTTTATAGTAATAGATTTTATATAAAAATATTAAATGACTTAGTTTACAAGATATTTTGGTTGTTATTATAGTAGTATTTTTTTTGTCTAAGCCCGTATCTGCTAAGACAAAATTACCTTTTTCGAAAAGTTGTGTATCAGAGACTGTTCGTAGGAATTGCTTTATGTGCAATAAAATCTAATCTTTTTCAGAAAGTTAATATTTGTAATTGAGATTTTAACTGTTCGAACAGCTTTCAGCTCAACAAGTGGTACTGTGCATAAAGAATCATTTTTGTATCGCGCTGGTGAGATTTTTGATTAAAGAATCATATTAGAAACGTCTTGATTATGTGACTGTTGATGAAAATATATATTTATCGTCATAGTACAAACAATAAAGTAAGTCTATTGTTTATAGTACAAAATTGAATTGTTAGTGAAGATTACCTTGATAAATAATAACATTCAAATTTAAGTCGTAATTAATTCAACACAGACATAAAGAACGATTTGATCTTCAAAGAAATATCAAGTAATATAGATTTCTGGTTCGATCGTTTGAAATAAATGTAAATAAAAATGCCTAACCGAACTCTGTAGTGAACTACATATTTAGAAATTGTACATTCAGCTAATAATATATGTAACTAATTTAAAACTTATACGGGAGTTAATATGCAGTACAGAAATCAATAATTTAAGGCCGTTTCTAAAGAAGTTTAAAATTTATGATAATATGAAAATAACATAAGTTAAAAAACGTCACAAAAATATACACGTAAAGTAAATAATTAGCTTTATGTATCAATTAAAATTTAAGTTAAAAAACATGTAGTTCATTACAATGCGCAGGCGAAGGCAAAGAAACTGTCTTTGCACAGTAAATATTCATAGGTTTAGAAAATTAATACTAATAAAAATGATACTTTTAAGTGTTAGTAACGTAAAGGCAGACGATTATTTTTGTTTTTCGTCAATTTAAAAATAGCCACAAGCCAATTCCGTATCGTTTATTATAGTTTATCGATTTCTCCACAAAAGCAAAGTTAGCGAAGTTAAAAGTTAGATTTACTTGACTAAAATTTATTATTTCTCTCTGTTCTCCTTTTTAGTAAAAAGATAAATAAGTTAGACACATTGTAAAAACAAATATTTATGGGTGAATCAGGCTGTATAAAAAAATTTATAGAGTCTGAATAGAATCCATGATCACCATAACTCCTAAAGACTTTTGTATAATACTAGAGGGCGTGCGCGGCTTCGCTCGCTTATTAGGAAGGAATCCAAAAAAAACCACGAAACACGTGTTCAATAAAATATTTTTAACAGTCTGAATCTAAATTTTTATAAAAATCGTTGGCAATTTAAATATTTTTCCATATAAACTTTCAACCCCTTATTTGAACCCTTAGGGGGTGAATTCTTAAAAACCATGAAACACGTGTTCAATGAAATATTTATAAGAGTCTGAATTTCAAATTTTATAAAAATCGGTGCAGATTATTTTTTTTTCCATACAAACTTTCAACCCCTATTTCATTCGTTTAAGGTTAAAATTTTTCAAATTCCTTTCTTAGTGGATGTCCAGAATATGAAACTAAACATCTGCCCAAATTTCACGTTTCTACCGTTAGCGGTTACGGCTCTGCGTGCGTCTTACCTCAGTCAGTCAGCACAAGTCCTTTTATATATATAGATTATAATTATAATTCTATTCACACATCCAATAGACTATTTAAATTTTAATAAAAGCTGTTAAACGTCTAACGTCTGAAGGCAGTCCCAGATATGTCCGAGCATGAATAAAACAGGATAAGGATGAAAGGATGAAACTTTGTTCCTTAAAGGATTGTGATATTTATGTAAAGGTATAAAATTATTATTCATAACAAAAACCTTGCTATAAAATATCTGATAATATCTAAGGCTATTACGCGGTAACATATACTGGCTGTAATCGTGATGGTTGTAATGTTTCGATCATACAGCGGAAAGTAGAGAACGGAGAGTAGATAAGAGAACTTAGTGAAAAATAG
The DNA here is from genome assembly GCA_018249695.1 of Heliconius erato demophoon. Lineage (NCBI taxonomy): Eukaryota > Metazoa > Arthropoda > Insecta > Lepidoptera > Nymphalidae > Heliconius > Heliconius erato. The sequence continues at coordinate 19,935 of DWQW01002684.1, forward strand.
CACATACCGCGTCAGTTTATATAAAATGTATAAATAACACAGCTATATAATAAAGAAGATATTAAATAAAAAAGTAACACAAAAAGTTGGGCTATTTTGAATGTACAACAAAAGTATTCATGTAATACACCACTCAAAGCGATTACCGAAAATAAAAGTTATCGAATTGTTTTTAAATGTTTTCGTAAATCATTCCATTATTTCTTGAAATAAACATGTTTTTATGAAGGGTTTTTGGACCCGGTCTGAAATATCCTTTACATATTTTACTCCGATGATTCTATTTTCGGTTGAAAATATGCGGATTACTTTTGAAATTGGTATCTTATCTTATAGTTAAAATAGTATACAAGAAAAAGTGATCACTCCCTGTTTATCTTTATATTTCAGAATACACAAAGTCCAACATATAGTGAATCTTAGATTTATATATAGTATAAAGGTTCGTGTGTACTTTTATAATAGTTAGATATAATAAGATGAGAAGAGAAGAAAATTATAATATTATGTACATAGCACCTTTTTTTTGTATTTGTAGTCATTATAAGTCATTTAACGCTTGAACATAATTTCCAAGAAAATCGCTATTACCCGATATCAGTAATGGAAAAGAAAGGACCAAATTCCTGAAAGAACTACAACTACGAGTCGAATATGTGTCGTTAGAAGAGCAAATGGTTCTTCGAACGACATACATTCGACTCGTTAAAAAGTAAGTTGCAAAAATGGCGCGCAGAGACTCCTATTTGACCTACATTCGAAATTACGCATTATATGACTGTAAAATATAAAGTGCTCTTTTAAAATATTATATATTTAATAATTATCATGACGTTTTTGATTTAAATTTTAATTTTTTAAACAATTTTTTCATAATTGAAAAATATATATTTATCAGCAATGTACTTTTGATGGATAAAGTACCTTTAGCTGGAAATGGTTGGTAAGCGTGGCCTTAATTCAATTACATACATATTATACGATGGGACTGGTTTTTAAGTAAAACATTTAAATTAAATGAGCCTACTCAACGAATGAAAAATATGACAGCAAACATTTTATTTAATGCCAATGCAATATATAGAAATTATTTTCTGAATAACGAATACAATTATCTTATATTGAGAAAGATAAGTCAGATCTTTGTGAAATTTGTTTACAAAACGGAAAATGACATTTTCCGCTTGTTTAAAGATAACACTTGCGAATTATCTTATCAGGATATTTAATTAATAACGTTGTAAAAATGTTCTTAGATTATTGTAGAGGTATTTTTAACCAAGAGCAACTTAGCTATGACGCTACTTATATACAAGAAAAAGCTTTACGAGTATTATATTTTGTGCCACTTTAGATGTATTCATACATAAATTAAATTAGCTTCACGCTGTATCCCGCACACAGCAGGGTAGGCAGAGGGAACCTAGTGTTAAAACACTACGTTCCCCACTTTCTGCCAAATTCTGGAGGCATTGCGTGTTGAGTGGCAGAACTCAAAGCCGCGCTTAACCTCCATACCAGAGCGAAGAAATGGAAATATTAATTTAAGTAAATATTTCATCTCCTCAAGTGGGGATCGAACCCACAACCAGTCGGTTTTGCAGTCACACCTCGTGCCGCTGCGCCACGACCGGCCTCTATTCATACATCACATCAGTTAAGACGCTAAATTAATCGAAATTAATAGCCATACAGAAATGAAGTGGGCTGATATTATCTAATTTTCACTTGTATTCACGGCCCAATAGGAATTATGATAAAAATGTGGATCTATTAAAATCAATCCACACAATAACGTCGACCGCGTACATATTACAATTTGCTCACAATACCGTGTTAATTGAAATTGTTATAAAAAATTAAGGATACTAAAATTAATATAAAATTTATTAAGTGATTGATTAACTCGATAGAAAATTAGCTATATTCGGCAGAATAAGATTGATGGACAACAAGACGATTGTAATCAACCGGAACGAAAGAGGAACAGCCTTATAAAGTTCGTAGCGAATTGATTTCTGCAGCGAGAATTGAGTTAACTGATTACATCGCGAAAGATATCAACTTGGTACTTTTTTATGATTATTATCAAAAAGCAAACGAAAATACTGTAATTCATTTCTCTATGCAATAAATGGAAGATGACTAACGGTATCTCCTGAGGTTCGCTATAGCCATTTCTAATAAAGAAATTATCTTTCCTCAATATAGACCGTAAATTTAATAGTGTTCCCTCTCTCCGTACGGCTGTGCCACTAAAATCATAAATCGTTTAATAATTGTGTTTGGCATTTTTCCAATTTCTGGTGTTCGGCATTTTATACCAAAAATAATTTATTGAACATTAAACCTTCTGATGTATAGTTATTCAACCTTAAAAGGGGCGTAAATTGTGGGGATTAAAATATTTAATATTTTCTTTTTTTGCTCTGGTGACGAGACTAGTGGAGTTTTGCCACTTGAACTAGCTTTGGCTTTAATATCAATTTTTTCCCCCTTTTTTAAAGGTATTTTTTAGGATTTAACCATAAATGTTTAATTTTTAGATTCTCAACTAGTGTCAAATAACGCGTTTTTTGCTAATTAAGGCTTGTAATTTTTTAAGCTTTAACCACAAATGTATAGTTCTCCGTTTTTTTTCTAAACTTGTACTACTTGCAGATGCTAACTGAGAAATTTCATAATTGTAGATTAGCCAGAAATGCCCTATTAATTTTGATTTTCTTTATAGTGTCGAAATAAAAGTTTTTTTGGTATTTAAGGCTATTATTTTTTAGGGGTTAACTACAACTGTATAATTTTGGAATTTTTTCTGATTAATACTACCTCTACATGCTAGCTGCCAAATTTCATAATTCTAGGTCAACCGGAAGTACCTTATGAATTTTGATTTCCTAGATAGTATCGAAATACGCGTTCTTTGCGATATGTGATTTTATAAGTGTTCTTTTTTTTCTTAAAAGGTACGGAACCCTATAAATGTAGCTACATTTGTTTTTAAAGTATTTTTCAAATTAAATATATAGAAATATCCGAATACCACGATTGTAAATGCTACATTCATATTTCTGATTATGACAACTAAATTTGTACTATAGCTTAATTAGTAACAAAAATACATTAAAAGACTTTGTTGTAACTTATTACGAAATGCAATAAAGTAATAAAAGAAGTGGCTTAACTTTCCTCCCGTCTACCGTACAAACTCGATATTTATGATGTTATAGTTGTATCACTTACTTACTTTATGTTAGCTATGATTTTGGACTCTGCAGCTTTGGATCTTAAATGTAACAGAAATGGAAAATCCAGTCTTATTTTTAATTTAGAATTGTTTAAATTGATTCATATATTAATTATACAATGTATTTAAATTTGTGTTCTGTCATAATAATATTATCTGCACATTAGAATAAGCAGTAGAATTACAAAGTTATGGAAAGAAAATTCTTATGATTTCGTTATTTTTTTCTAACTTAAAGCTATTCTGTAATATTCCTCTAAGCATATAGCCATCTCCGGTGACGTGCACGTCTTGTATGACGGAAGCATTAGACGTAACAAATGAGAGTTTTTATTACTTTAAAGCCAGTCTCGCGACTAAACAATATAAAGTGTGCTATATTTTCTCGCCGTGATATTTATACGAGTCTTAAAAGCTCGTTTTCATGCAAACGCACGTGGGCTTCAAGATCGTTTTTTACTAATAAAGTAACATCAAAATATCAAATTGCGAAGATATTTCAAAAATATCTTAAGTAGGTTTCATAATTTAGATATGTAAAATTATAGTAGAGGTAGCACACTTCTCTTATACTAATACTATAATTTTCCCCTGAGTAGGGATAGGACCCGCAACTATCACGTTTACAGTCAGATGCCAATTTCTAAGCATACCGTAATATGCGCAGTGGATTTATGTTTAGTTTAAAAAAATAGACACAAAAAAAATCTTTACAGCCCACGTGCTACAAAATGTAGAAATCCAGTAAACTTCTGTTAGACAAGTATCAAATATTAGAGGGATTCTCCTTTGACCTCACCTTTATCTCATACTAACTAGCTTGTCTGTGCATGTGGCAATGAATACCAAATTTTTTATACATTCACAAAAATATATCTAATTTAGTCCTAATACTTATTTGAATTGGTTCTTAATTACACTTTTCTAAACTACGGCACGATTATATTTGCATCTAGAAGTTGATTAAAATAACATTTCTGTAATATCAATAGGTTCATTCATAAACAGTCAATATTTACCGATATTTAATATGTTATAAAAATAACTAGGCCATTGATTTTTTATATAAACTTCACGTGGAATAAGGGTATGTAAAGGTGAGATGCAAAACAGCTCCCGGCGCTTGCTACAATATATTATGAAGTAGGGAGCCAAAGAGGCGGTGACCCCCATACGAGTACGTGATTCGAATGTTCTGACTTTTATGCGAGAAAAGATTTTGTAACACTATTTGGCTTCTAACATACACTAATGTTCTAGAGTCTACTCTCGTGTTTTTTTTTCAATATACTATTATCTTTACACAAAGCACATTAATAAACGTGAGATATCAAATGAAAGGGCTCTGGGTACTGTGCAATTTTTTAAGGAACCTCTCTTTTTTTCATACGTTTAGTTACCCACTACGTAATATTTAAGAAAGGTTAAGAAAGTGTCCACAATATTAATGTGGACACTTTAAAAAAATGTTCTAAAAAATTTATTTTTCATCTTAGGTACTATGTGAAAATTTATTAGTATTTTTACTTTCTCATTGATCCTTAAAAAATATTTTTAGCTGTAATATAAATCTGAAAACACATAACTCGTCAAGTGTAGAACAAATAACGGCATACATCTAAGCTCAACGTTTTGTGATTCAAAAGGAATACCACTTACAACGCCTGATGGGAGTTTCAAAGTACACAAAACCTATAGTAGCAGAAACGTTTTCTTAACAATCTAAGCTATCTATATAATATACAGAAAACGGGATGTGTGACTCTAATTAATTGAGTAGAAACAGAGTGATTGATGGGCTTATATGTAAGTATTTTGTTTATATTTTAGCATTTTTTTAATGTACAAAATTGTATTGTAAAGAGATAGATATGCGTATGTTAAAGTATGAAATTTAAAGGGACAATATACAATTATCTTCTATATCTAATTTTATTCTTGCATCATGTGCGTCATGCGGTAAAGGTAAAGAGAACGTTGTTTATCTTTCCAGAAAACTTTTTCTTGCTTATCCAATAACATGCTTGCATATGTATACTGAAATTAAAAGTATTTTATAAAAAAACCAGAACACCATTTTTAAGAGAAAATATTTTGCAACATAGAATTGACTAAATTGAAATGGAAAACATAAAACCAGATGCTATCAAGTAACTGGTATCTGTCAGGTAAAATAACTAAACGTAAGCGAAACTTGATAAAGCTAAGTTAAAAAAAAATCTTCTAAAAGCACAAGGCTAATCCAAAATACCAAAGCTGTTTCAATTACAGTTTTTGGCTTACTCTTCGATAATAGAGCAAAATGAAAACTAAATGTGTTTGCCACAATTGAATTTCAATAACAAAAGTTATGTAATTTTGTAGCCACGTAGCAACGTATAAGTGTCATCTCTATATATAATAAAAGGATAGAAAAGTCAATTCTGTACATGAAAGATATAAAAAAAATAAAAATTAGGTCGGTTTATATGTCGATTATAGAACCTAAAAAACCACTCAACAGAATTCTT
>DWQW01002685.1:0-25680 GCA_018249695.1 Heliconius erato demophoon
GCCGGTTCTTCTCAGGTCTGAGGCATTAATTTTAGTGAACTGGTGGTAAATTTGACGTTCAAAAAATGAAGCATGTAACTTCTTATTTTGAATAAAATTATTTGAATTTGAATTTGAATTTGAATTTCTCCAGAATGGAGATTGAACCCACCACCTGTCACTTTACAGTCATGCGCTTATTTCCCTGCGCCACGATTGGCTTTAATGATATTGGCACATGACATTTTATGGCACAATTGTAAATCATATTTTGCTATTATCAATTTCTTTTTATTTTTACTTTTAAAATATTAAGAGTTTTATACATTAACAAAATAAATAATTCATTTTGATTTCTTTTGTAAAGTAGTAGATATGATTTAATGCACACTCCCAATGCACACTGCAGGCAGCCAATGTAGAAAATAAATTTGAATATTCATAGAATTTAAAAAGATACTCTCAGTGTAGCTACTAATCCATTGAAACGTACGAAATATGGAGAACTGGTGCATTATTTTTTTATTGAGCTTTCTCCAATCGTGTCATTAGCATGCTTCTTATCGTTCTAATGAATTTGTCATTACGTTATTATTAATATTATTTGTATTCTGTATTCCGTTTCGTAGAATGAAACCTTCAGCTTTAATGGAATGAGACATTGCAGGTTGGGCCAAACGAGGTCAAGAAAATGTAAATATTTTTAATTACTCACTCACTCATTCACTCACTCACTGACTCACTTATTCACATACTCACTGACTGACTGACCGACGGACCGACCGACTCACTCACTCACTGAGTTAGTATTGACCGTTAGTTAATTTGACGATTTGAAATCAGTCGTGGCGCAGGGGCACAAGCGTGAGACTGTAAAGCGATAGATTATGAGTTCATTCGTATATGAGTGTAGCGTGGTGTTAAGTTCCGCAACTCAATACGCAATATCTATAAGATAGCCCAAACAGCTTTGTACGATATTTTTATTTTTATAGTCCTTATTTATACAAGCTATATAACTTTATCTAACAAACAAATGAATAAACAACCAAACTCGGTTCTAGATTTGCAGTATTAGTTAAAATTATTGAAGCTCTATCTACAATAATAACTTTCAATATGTGAAAATTGATTTATGTAGAAGTTCCTTATTTATTACGCCAGGTATAAGTTTCTAAGCAGAAATATTTGAGAACTGTCTGTATGCATTGCTATTAATCTGACGATTGTGGGCTACATTTCAAAATGGGTGAATAAATTATTTTTTCCCCACTATGGTAAGAATATAGCGCAGCGTTGAGTTCCGCCATTCGTCTTCCACAATGCTATACCACCCTCGCATAGCAGGGTACATGGAAAAAACCGTAAAACTGTTTTTTCTTTGTTTTTAATTTTTATATAAGACTAGAGGGCGTGCGCGGCTTCGCCCGCTTATTAGGAGTGAATTCTAAAAAAAACCACGTTCAATAAAATATTTTTAACAGTCTGAATTTAAATTTTTATAAAAATCGGTGGCAATTTAAAGATTTTTCCATATAAACTTTCAACCCCTTATTTGAACTCTTAGGGGGTGAATTCTTAAAAACCATGAAACACGTGTTCAATGAAATATTTTTAAGAGTCTGAATTTCAAATTTTATAAAAATCGGTACAGATTAAATTTTTTTTCCATACAAACTTTCAACCCCTATTTCATACCTTTAGGGTTAAAGTTTTTCAAATTATCTTCTTAGTGGATGTCCAGAATACGAAAATAAACATCTGCCCAAATTTCACGTTTCTACCATCAGCGGTTACGGCTCTGCGTGCGTCTTACCTCAGTCAGTCAGCACAAGTCCTTTTATATATATAGATTTTAAATAAAAAAAAATCAGCTTCACGCTATATCCCGCGCACAGCAGGGTAGGCAGAGGGATGGTAGTGTTAAGACACTTCGTTCCCCATTTTCTGCCGAATTCTGGACGTATCGCGTATTGAGTGGCAGAACTCAACGTCGCGCTTTGCCTCGACACCAGAGCGAAGAAATGGAAATATAAATTTAAGTAATTATTTCATCTCCTCGAGTGGGGATCGAACCCACAATTAGTCGATTTAGAGTCACATTTTGTGCCCCTGCGCCACGACTGGCCTGGCTTTTAAAAATAATCTATATAGACAAAAACATTTATGTTTTTTTAATAAAATATTAAGAGTAAGAAAACAGCAACACCTTGTTTAAATATTTCCATATTGTTATACAAAAGAAAACTTTATACATTCATGTGGTTGAGACAAAGTAAGCTAATGACTAAACAAAAACTCTTGTACGTTTTAATTACAGTCTTTACAAAATTATATTAGGTGTTCCATGTTTTTTAATATATTTTTGTGCCATCGAGGCGTAGGGGGAGAACGGAGAACAGAATGTCTTGACCTAGTCTCTCCATCCCATTAGGACTTTACGGAAAATATCTATTGTTGAGGAATTTCCAGTGTTTAATGTACTCGCCCACATTCTTTCCTTATTTTTTATTTATTTTCCTATAATATGTTGATTTTTTATGTTCGCTGTTACTACTAGCGGCCCACTCGCGGCTTCGCCCGCATACCACTTTTGATTATTTTATTATGCTGCATTTGCTATAAGGTAATCAATATAAATTATATCATTTATACATTCAATAATTTTGAGAAAGTGCAAGCACTACATGGCTGCTTGCGAGGACGAAATCGGCGGCAAGGGTACCCCCCGCATGACTTGCCTTGCGGTCGTAAACGGAGCGTTGAAATATTTTAAATTTATATTTATATCAAAAAATATACGTTCAAATTATATGTAACAAAAGCGACACCATATTCATAAAATGTACTATATTCTAGAGACTCAATAAACCTGATAAAATTATTTTTATTATTTTTATATTAACGCTAAAGAAGGGATAATAATATATATTTTTTTAAAGTACCCTATGTCCTTTCTAAAACGATTAATAATATGTGTACAAAGTTTCATTATAATTGGTGAAATAGTTATCGCTTTAATGCGTAACACACAAACTTACATTCAAATACAATATTAATATGTAAAATAAATCTTATGCTATCTACTTATTATTTACTAGCGGCCCGCCCACAGCTTCGCCCGCTAAAAATACATGATTATTGATTTAATAAGCAGAATTAATTGACAACTCTAATGACTTCTAATATGATTTTTTTATTACCTTAATCTGTTATATTCTAATATGATTTTTTTACGACATTATCCTAACTTCTATAAGAATTTTTGATTGTTTCCAACTAAAAAATATGACTAATGTTGATATTTGATATTCATAAAATATACATAAAGCGAATTATTTATTATATGTATCTATTTTTGTAATATTACGTTCTTTTTACCTATGTTATGTTTTTTAAAGCTCTGTTAAATGTGCTGATGTTACTTAATAATTTAATGTACTGCTTCAGAAACAGCCTTAAATGTAAAATTATTGATTTGGATAAGGATTCATAATATTCTTTGTAAAATAACTGTAATGTTTGCATATTAACTCCTGTACAGTTTTTAAATTAGTTACATATATTATTAGCTAAATGTACGTAGAAAGGAAGTTTTTAGGCATTTTTATATAGATTTATTTCAAACGAACGAACGAACTACAAAATCTATGTATTTGCTTGATATCTCTTTGAAGATCAAATCGTTCTTTATCTCTGTGTTGAATTAATTACGATTTCAACTTAACTGTTATGATTTATGAAGATAATCTCCACTAACAATTCAATTTTGTTTAGTTTATTATATAAAATATTGTATAATAGTGCTTCAAAAATATATATTTTTATCAACAGTCATATAATCAAGACGTTTCGAATGTCATTCTTTAGCCAGGAATCTTACCAGCGCGATTGCTATATTGTTATAGCGAACGTTTGTTCGCAGGCAAACTAATGCCTTGAGTTTTTGCCATTCAAATGACGATAACTTTTTTTTTAATGAACCGATTTTGATGAACTAAACTTTAGTAGTTAAGTTAAGTTAAAACAAAGCAATTGGTGAAATTTTTAAGTAAATCGGTTCAGAACTTTCAGAGAAAAATGCGGACAAAAATATGTCGATAGACAGACAGACAAGAAATTCAAAAAAAATATTTTTGCTTTCTATAATTCTTTTTAAGTGTCCCTCTATCCATTTCAGTCAAAATTACTAAATGTACAGACAAAATATTTTTACTGTCTTATTATATATTTTTTTTTTTTTGAGCTTCACGCTGTATCCCGCACACAGCAGGGTAGGCAGAGGGAACCTAGTGTTAAGACACTCCGTTCCCCACTTTCTGCCGAATTCTGGAGGCATTGCGTGTTGAGTGGCAGAACTCAACGCCGCCGCCGCGGCTTTTTATATATAGAGATTATAAACCTTCGGTTGAAGGTCCCATTAAGTAAATATATAAATATTTCTTCTCAATAAAATACACTTAAAATTACCGTTATGCACGAGCACGACATTGCCGTAAGTTTTTATGTAAGAATACATAGTGTATTCTAGTATTTTATGTTTTTATTTGTTTACCTATAAAAATATTAAAAATAAAATAAATAAATCAAATAAATCAGCTTCACGCTGAATTCCGCACTCTGCAAGGTAGGCAGAGGCAACCTAGTGTTAAGACACTCCGTTCCCCACTTTCTGCCGATTCTGGAGGCATTGCGTTAACAGTACACAACAGTTTTACAGTAACACTTTGTGCCCCTGCGCCACGTATTAAAAATATCTTGCATATAATTTTTTTGAAACTGTAAGCTTTCTTTCTTGAGACTGTAAGCGCGACAGGTTGTGGATTCGATTCCTACTCGAGGAAATGAAATAATTAAATATTTTTATTTGCGCTCTTGAGTTCCGTTACTCCACCAGCAATTAATCCAGAATTCGGCGGAAAAAGGAGAACGAAACTTAGTGGGGACGGACTGTTTTTACACTAGGTTCTCAGGTTTCCTCTGTCTACTCTCGATATAATGTGAAACTAAAATAAATATAAAATTTCGATAGTAGGCATTTAGTAGTCTATAGATATGTTGAAGCCGTCTGGAACGTATTTAACTACTATAGTAGATCATGTATAAGTGAACGAATCAGGTCAATATCATTAATTCAATTCTACATACTACTACAATTATTCAACGTTATTAATATAATGCCAATATCGTTAGACAAGTCCTATACATAAATACAAGTAGTTATAATACAATTAAAGCTAAGAAATTGTTGTAAGTACGGCAACATCCAAGACCGAGAAACCCTGCGGGATGGCATATACAGTGATCAGGCACTCCTTACTAACTTATACAATTTTTTCGATACACCCGGTCTCACAGACATACACGTCACCAATAGCGGGTTAAGGATCTAAAATATTTTTTCTCACTTATTTTCGCTTCCAGATTGTTAATTGAGCTGATTTTTGGTATTCTAAAATTGAAAAAAATGACACCTTACACTTAAACTTACACTTAAACAGTATTATGTGTTATGTCTCGCGGTATCCCGCACACAGCAGGGTAGGTAGGGGGGATATAGTTTTAAGACACTCCATTTCTCACTTTTCGCCGCGTTCTGGAGGCATTGTGTGTTCAGTAGCGGAACTCAACGTCGCGCTTTGATTTGACACCAGAGCGTAAAATATAAATTTAAATAAATATTTCGTTTTTTCGATTTTTTGAGTGGGATCGAACCTACAACCAGTTGCGTTAACAGTCACACTTTGTGGCCACAACTGGCCTCAACGATTTATAACATTTAGATAAACAAAATATTTTTTTCTTAGCTTTTAATAATATTAAAATGAATTTAATATTATGCCACTGAATTTTTCGAGGCATTCCGTGATAAATGGCGGAAGTCAACTCCGGGCTTTTAACATAGTACCAGAGCGGACAAATCAAAATATTAAAATATAATAATTCATTCCCTCGAGTGGGGGTCGAACCCACAACCGTCGCGTTACAGTTACACCCTTGTACCATTAGCCTCACCACATATATTAATTATATCAACAACTATTACGAAAATCCTTTAGAAATATAAGATAACAGATCCGTATTACACATTCAAATACCAATCGTTTGAAGTTACACTTAATTACCTTTAAAATAGCACTCTAGTGTAATTTAACGTTTGAGAGTCCTTCAAAAGATCAAAGCTTCAACAAATAATAAAAATTACTTTCACAAAGAAGTTATAAATATCATCAATGGTTTAATTAAAAATGTTTGACCAATCGAAATCCTAAAAAAACAGTTAATATAAGGAAAAGTCAAATTTAAAATATAATTTGTTCATAAAAATTAATAATCGTTTTAAAATGAATAATCATTATTCTCTTTCTATTTGTATCATTCGAGTATAAAAAGACATAACTAATTATCGATGTACAGTAGGATAGAATTTGAACGTAAACTACGTGTATTGGTTCGATTTCTACTCCTGGCAATGGTTACTTTTTAATAAAAAATTAGCCAAGTGATAATCGGAGTCACGCACAAAGGGTTATGTATTATTATCTATAAAAACGGCAAAAAATCACCTATTCTATAGGAGCCCCCTTATGTTTATTTTGTTTCTTTTTTAGTATTTATTGTTACAGCGGCAACAGAAATGCATCAACTGCGAATATTTCATCTATCTAAATATAATCAATATTCCTGAGATACAGCTTGGTGGCAGATGGACAGAAAGCAGACAGACAGCGGAGTCTTAGTAAAAATAAAAAGAGGACTCTCTTGATGGACGCTCTCGATGGACACGAACTGGTCAGTTGTTAAAAGCTCTGACATATGTGGGTTTGAAATCGTATTTGATTTCTGTCTAGACATAATATACAGGTGAAAGTGTCAGCACCACTTTAAATGAAACCACAGTTTTAACTACTCTATAAAAGCTCAATAAAAAAATCCCAAAAATTAAAAAGTTATTTTTTTCAAACAAAATAAATAATAAAATTAATGTTGTATTATAAAATGCCATTTGTCAAGAAAAAGAAGAAAAGAACGTAGGTATTGGCGGCAAAGTTCAAAGTTGATTAACCTTTAATAGTATTTTTGTAGTAGTATGTGTTTACGTTATTGGTATTTAACTGCGTCGCAAAATACAGGTATGGATGAACATCGTGAAATGAAAAAAAATCCTACGTCTAAACTGTTGAGCGTGAAGCTTAAAAAAATAATATATTATAATTTTTATCATTCTTAATGAGAGAAAGGAGTGCCTTAACACTAGGTTCCCAGGAATCCTCTGCCTACTCTACTGTTTACGGGATACATCGTGAAGCTAAAAAAAATACTTGCTCACAATTGTGTTTCAATATTTTAATGTATTAAATGATTAAACTAGTAATTAAGAGCAACAGGCACATGTTACATTCAATATCCCTCAAGATTGACGTCGCTTTGAATAACCTGTCTACGTAGCGAACGAAATTAGAATATTTTGATATAAATGTTATATTATGAATATTTATATGAAAAATGTAGGTGTTTGTTAGTCAAAAGTGGCCACTATGGCGAAGTGAAACACGCGGCTTTGACTTCCTCCACTCAACTCAATGTTTTAATGTTCGTGCAGAAAGCGTAGAACAGAGTGTCGTTACACTAGACCTGATATGCAGGAAACAACGTAAGCTAAGAAGAAAAAAACATATTTCATACTTCTATTGCAATTCTTCCTTTAACCATGAGACTGTGACCTTTTAATTAATAAAATAAATGTTATAAATATTTAAATTCTTAATTTATTCATCTCTTAGCGAATATTACCGCAAAGTGAATAGTTTACGTTGTTTTAATATTTTGTGGATACGGTTATGAGGATAACATAATAATTTTAGGAAAAATTCTTGTAAGCTTAATGCTTAGGAATTTTCTTGTTCAAAATTTTCATCTATTTAAAACACGTATAGAGTCTCTACTTTTTACTCACAATTTTTTGAGTTCCATACCCAAAGGTTGAAACAAAACTCTATTACTAAGACTGCTGTCTGACTGCCCGTCTGTACTGCGTGTCTAGCTGTCAGGCTGTATCTCGTGAACCGTGGTAGTTTCAAAGTTGAAATTTTCACAGATAAAATAAGTTTAATAATTTTAATAGTTTTAAGTCCTATACAATAAACATGATTTAGCATTTTTGCCGTAATGCTACGGAACCCTCCTAGGGGAGTCCTACTTGCATATGGTCGGTGTTTTTATGACATAATCGCCTCAATAAAACAACATAAGTATATTTAATTAAATTTAAAGTTCCTTAGTTATTGTCAACAAATGTGAAAAGGGTACATACACGCTCGTACCGTATCTAGTTTTGTGTAATCAAGCCTATGATTTTGGAAGCCATGAGAAAAGTAAAAGTAAAGTAAGTTAAATCGATTTGAAATATTGGGCTTATTAATATACTGGTTCAATAAATTTAAAAATAATACTAAAATATTGAATCTGTGAGTAGGTTATGGCAATTAATATTGGCACTTATATCTTGCATGCAATTTTAACCTAGACTCACCCTTCTCTGTTTCTGTTCGAAACATGAAATGATAAGTAGTTATTTGTAGCTCCGTCCTCCACCTCCCGTCGTTCCGGACATGGCGTGTGGGTGGCGGTCCCCAACGCCGCACTCGTCGCCACTTGACACACCAGCGGGGACGCACTGGTGCGCGTCGCCTTGGGGGGATACCCTATCAGTGCGCTCTTTTGAGGTGCACGTGGCGGATGGAACGTTGCAGCCCTCGTAAGGGCTGGCAGGGATCGTTGCGAGCAAGCCTTCCATCTAGGACCCGTAGCGTTTGGCGCTCCGTTCTCTCTGACTACCTCGCTAGGGATAAAGCGTGAAGTATAGTGTGGCGTGGCGTGGCGTTGCGTTGCGTTGCGTTGTGTTGCGTGGCGTGGCGTGGCGTGGCGTGGCGTGGCGTGGCGTGGCGTGGCGTGGCGTGGCGTGGCGTAGTATAGTATAGTAGGTAAAGTATAGTAGGTATATTATAATATAGTATAGTAAGTGATAAGTGGCGGAACTAAGCGCTACGCTGATAACGAGGCAAAGCGCAGCGTTGAGTCCAGTATTCTATACGTATTGCCTCCAGAATTTATCGGAAATTGGGGAATGGATATATCTTCGTATGAGCAGAGTATCTTAAAACTAGGGTCCCAGGTTCCCTGTGCCTACAATAATGCAACGTGAAGCTAAAAAAAAATATTTCCCAGAGTATGGATTGAATCTACGACCACTACACATTTGTTGTTAATAAAACACATACACAAAAGTATCAACGCAAGTTTCCTTAAAGTTATGAATTTCATATTCTAAAACTTTGCATCATATTGAAATTTTAAACGGTGTTATTGTAGCGAAACTAAATATACGTATGAAGTACAGTTTATAAGTTTTAAGACTGGTTACGTATGCAAATAGTATTTGTTATATTTGTTAATAGACAAAGCGCGGCGTTCAGTTCCGCCACGAAACATGCAACGCCTCCTTAATTAATTATGGAGTGCCTTAACACTAGGATTTCAGATTCCCTCAGCCCACTCTGTAAAGTGCGTGATATTGCGTGAAGCTTTTATAGAAAAATATTCATAAAAGTATCACAGTACATTGTTTGATATTAAAACTTACTTTTACTTCCCTTAGACTAAGAAATAATGTGACGTAACTCCAAAATTTTGATAGTTCGGGCATATCTATTTTTAAATAATATAGTTAGCATTTAAATTTTAGGATTTCAGATTCCCTCAGCCCACTCTGTAAAATGCGTGATACTGCGTGAAGCTTATATAGAAAAATATTCATAAAAGTATCATAGTACATTGTTTGATATTAAAACTTACTTTTACTTCCCTTAGTCTAAGAAAGAATGTGACGTAACTCCAAAATTTTGATAGTTCGGGCATATCTATTTTTAAATAATATAGTTTAGCTCACTTAAATTTCCTTTTGGATAACTTTTATTGCAAAGTTGCGTTGAGAAGGAGAAGTCATCTTCGTCGTCATCACAGAGAAAGCAAAGGAAATTGATTTGTTACAGTAAGATAACAACATTTAAGCGATTGTTATCTTTGATTTTGAGGAAATTAAGTATTGGATGTTAGACAGAAGGAGTGATAGGTACTTACATTGAATAGACAAAGTTATTTAAATTAAAATCGTAAGTTATTCTTTTTTATCTTTTAATAAAAAAGTATTAAAAAATATCAAAAAAGGCGGCTGTGGAAAATAAAAAAAGATAAAAATAAAACAAATCAACTTCACGCTATATCCCGCATACAGCAGGGTAGGCAGAGGAAACCTAGTGTTAATACACCCCGATCCCGACTTTCCGCTGAGTTCTGGAGGCATTGCGTGTTGGGTGGCGGAGCTCAACGCCGCGCTTTGCCTCGACACCAGAGCGAAGAAAGGAAAATATAAATGTTAATAAATATTTCATTTCCTCGAGTGAGTATCGAACCCACAACCAGTCGATTTTACAGTCACACTTTGATTGTTTGATTTTACAGTCACAGTATTGATTTTTATTTAACCCTTAATTAGGCGCATGGGGTCAGGGCAACTTGAAATTCAAAAAATAATGGCTTACAGTCTGCAGAGCGTACTAACACTCTTTCTAGCTTCCTCACTCCCCGCAGGGTACGCAAATTAGTCGCATCCAGAACATAAACGCGTGTGCACACATCGCTGTCCTTTAGAGAGCTGACCCCATGCGCCCAGTTACGTTCCAATTTTTGGCGAAGGTAAGTTATTACTTTTGTGATTGTTTTTTGTGTTTATATTAGTATATTGCTTACTAGTTATCTTTGTATGTATGTATTTTGATACGGTATGATTTCTTTATGTATTTTAGAGGTTTTTTCTATCCTCTTTCTTCTTTTTAAGTTTTTTTTTTATTGAAATGCCTAACGACAAACAAGTATAGTAATGGCTGGATGAAGTGCTTGATGAAGAGTAAGATGTTGCTGGTTCGGATTCGGAAGACGAAACTTTGCAGTAATTATAATGTTGAATTCTTCCAACAAAAAGGTGGCCACTGGCTGTATTTTTTTCATTTTATAAACATATCTGGCATCAACGCATTTGTCCTACACAAAGCGAATACTGAGAAGACTATGACACATACAAGACGGATTTTCTTGAAGAAAATAGCTGCGGCACTTGTGGAAGATCACCAAAAACGTCGCATACATCTACGTGCTGTATCAGCGACAACAAAAAAAACTGCTCCGTGACGTTTATAATTATGAACAAGGCGGTTTTATCAATCGACAGCTAAGTGCGAACGCTGTTCATCATGTCCTAGAAAGGACGACAAAAAAGTGACAACAAAATATTTCAAGTGTCGTAAATCTATTTGTCAGCAACACTCAAGGATTTACTGTGTCGGATGCAGAACAGAAGAATCCGCTGATGAAACTGAGTAAATTTAATTTTTTAAGTTTATCTCGGCTATTTCAAAAAAAATAGTTCAAAGAGAGGTTTCGTGTTTTTTATTTTTTTTTATATTTTTAATGTCCCATTAAGTATTTGTTTCTTAAAGTTAAGTATATTAAAGAACTTTATTAATTACTATAGAAATCCATTAAGTTTAATTCCTTTTTGATACTCCTTTCCAAATGTTTTTTTTGGGGTCATTTAAGACCCCATGCGCCTAATTGGGTGATTTTCTTTATGCGCCTAATTAAGGGTTAAAGAGTGTGTTTAAAAAAAAATAATCTTTTATTTAATTAGCTTCACATGTTTCTCTGCGTTTTTTTTGTAGGACACATCAATAAATGATAAACGGTAAATGAAATATACAAACCACAGTTTTAACTGCTCTATAAAAGCCTAATACAATTTTTTATATAGATATTTTTTAAATTATTATTGTAGTAATATCTTAACTATAGAAGTATCTTGATTAATTTCTTTAGATATATGCTGTTCTAGTAAAATGAGCGCTGACGCTTCCTCCCTGTACATGAGATCAGTAAGAGAAAACGAAGCCTAATGGCTACGTGGAACCTTTCTTCTAGAATTATCGTCATTACATTCCCATAAGTCTGTAAAAGCGACAGGTTGTGGGTTCTATTCCTACTCGAGAAAATTAAATATTTATTATTTTTATTTTCCCACTCTGGTTCGGCGGAAATACGTAATCGGAAGTGTCTTAATGAGAGCGGAGTATCTTAACACTAGGTTTCCAGGTTTCCACGGCAGACCCTGCTATGTGAAATTATTTAATTTATTAAGATAATAAATAAGAACAGGGTCATTTCCTATTTGCATATATTCTATTGTTCATCAATAACAAATACTTTGCTTGTTGTGTATATCACATACAATCGCACAATTTCTAAACCTTTCATTTATTATGATAAAGATGAAATGTAATGTTTTAATTATACAGTTTCATGAAGCTCTTGTTTCCATATGAACGTGTATGATAATTAGTATTGCATTATTTATAGCTAATTTATAGATGATTCTATATGTGAATAGCATTGGACGTTCGTGTAATGGTTTCTATATGTAATTATGACTACTGATTCAATGGTAAATTGTTGTATACAAATTAAAATCAGCTACACGCTGTATCACGCGCACAGCAGGATAGGCAGAGGGAACCTAGTGTTAGTTCTAGACTTTCCGTTCCCCACTTCCCGCCGAGTTCTGTAGGTATTGTGTGTTAAATGGCGGAAATCAACGACGCACTTTGCCACCACACCAGAGCGAAGAAATGAAAAAAAATATTTTATTTCCTGGAGTGGGGATCGAACCCACAACTAGTCGATTTTACAGTCCTTATTCCCTTTATAGTCACAAACGTGTGATTGTAAACGCGATTGGTTGTAGGTTCGATTCCGACTGTAGGGGAATGAAATATTTAATATTTTCAATTTTTCGCTATGGTCTGAGGCAGAGGCAGTTGAGTTCCGCCACACAACATGCAATGGTTCGAAAAATTGACCGGGAAGTGGAGAACAGAGTGTCTGAGTTGTGCCTATCCTCTGCCTACCCTGTTAATTACAGGATACATAAGGAACATTAATATATATTTTTTAATAAACTTTTAAAAAGAGGACTCCCCCGTTTTAAAAGGCAAAGTCGAATTAAGGAACATCCACAATTTTGCTTTTTATGTACTGTGTTTGTTATGCAATTACAGCGTCAATTATAAATGGATTTGGGTGATTCTTTTTGGCATATAAGTTTTATACAAATTTTATAGCAATTACTTTACATTTTTTGTTTACGCAATAAGTCCTGAAATACGCAGGTACTATTCAAATTTGAGAATAGACAAATATAATTTCATGAAACATAAAATTACATAACTAAGGCTTCAATATTGAAGTAGGTTACATTTAAAACCTAAAAGTCTTGAAAAGCAAAGGGTTTTCACGCAAATTACAAACAATTACTTGTAATTAAAAAAATAAAATTAGCTTCACGCTGTATCCCGCACACAGCAGGGTAGGCAGAGGGAGGGTAGTGTTAAGACACACCGTTCCCCACTTTCTGCCGAATTCTGGAGGCATTGCGTGTTGAGTGGCAGAACTCAACGCCGCGCTTAACCTCGACACCAGAGCGAAGATATGGAAATATAAATTTAAGTAAATATTTCATCTCCTCGAGTGGGGATCGAACCAACAACCAGTCGGTTTTGCAGTCACACCTCGTGCCGCTGCGCCACGACCGGCCTCTTATTACTCCTAATTGTATATTTTAATAATCAGAATATGTCTTCAAAGGCTTAAATAATAGATTTCTTCTCAAGGATATAGATTGTGATCGTTTTTAACTATAATTTTGGTTCGTCGGTGAATTTAAATTAATAAATTCATGATATTTCATGAATACAACATTTCTGTTCGAAGTAACAATCACGTGCCGATGTTCATTAATAAAATTTTGCACTGTCTTTGGTTTCTTGTATCCTTTTTTATATTTTTCACCTAAAAAAATCATCGCTATTCGTTTCAAGTTTTTATTTAATACAGCAATGTATTAAGTATTTGAGAACTGTATAATAAACCTTTGCATATGTTATGCCACAGGAAACAGATCACTTTTTTAGTTTAAGTTGTAGCGGAGAAGTATATAACGAATACCAAATTTCAAGTCATTAAGTCATTTTTTTACTTATTAAAACCCCTGCGCTTGCCAACTTCGACACAATGCAAGGACCCAAGAAGTTAATAGAACCGCGTCCGTAGCCTAATATATATAGATAGATATAATTAGCTGATACATATAGATAGATATAAATTAGCCAATTAAGACCAGTCGTGGCGCAGCGGCACAAATTGTGACTGTAAAATCGACTTGTGGTTGTGGGTTCCCACTCGAGGAAGTGAAATATTTATTTACATTTATAGCGCGGCGTTGAGTTCCGCCACTTAACACGCAATGCCTCCAGAACTTGGCGGAAAGTGAAGAATGGAGGGTCTTAATACTAAATTTCCTCTGCCTACCCTGCTGTATGCAGGATACAGCGTGAAGCTGATTTTTTTTAGACTAAAGAAATTTAAAAAACGATATTTTATCAAAATATGTTTGTGTTTCAACATCTAAATGTACGTTACCCTTACAAGTGATTATTGGAGTTGTTGTCTTTAAAAAGGATAAAAACATCGTTTAAATAAATCATAAAAACTCCGAAATGAGGAAATTCCGCTTGTTAAGTACAACAATTTATTATAATAGCTCCGGAAGGCACACGGTGTTGTTTAACGCCCAGTATTAATAATCTATCTCCAATGTCAATCTTAGATTGTTTCATATATCTATCCAATCTCTAGATTGGATAGATATATGAAACAATCTAAGATTGATGTTGGAGATAGATTATTAATATTGGGCGTAAGTATATATGACTGTGTACTCGTACATACATAATATGTAAGTAGGTCGTCATGGCGCAATGAGACAGTGTTTGACTGTAATTATGATGGTTTTGGGTTTGATCTGTAGTCGGGGAATATATTTTTTTACAGCTTCACGCTATATCCCATATGCAGAAAGGTAAGGAGAGAGAGCCTAGTGTTAAGACACTCCGCTACAGACTTTCCGCCGACTTCTAGAGTCATTGCGTGTTGATTGGCGGAAGTCAAAGAAAAATATTAATTGTTTCATTTCCTCGAATGGGAATCGAATCCACAACTTGTTGCGTTTACAGTTACAAGCTTGTGCCCCTGCGCCACGACAGACATCACTAACCCTAAATTTAAATTCAATTATTTTAATTTCTCTGCTCTGGAGTCTGGTGTAGTAGTGAAACAAGAAATTTTATTTTAAGTGCAGTTAACTTTCAAGTATATATATTTATGAAGGCCATCATGGCGAGATGGGGCTGCGATTCACTATAAACATAATAAATGGATTATATTTAAAATATTTTCAATTCCTTAATAAGCCAAAAACAATGTCTAATTCTAGAGGAAAGTAGAGATTGGAGTATTACATTAGATTCTCTTTACTTGAAATGTGGGATAAAGCGTGTTTTAAAGTTAGCTACTATTAAGTAGGACAGTTTAAAAATTTCTAGTACGTACGTTTCTTGATACCTCCTTTATATTAAGAAATTATCATCCAGTAGGATTATTCAAATTACTTCTAAATGTACTTAGAAGCACTTTAAGAAAACGCCTAAACTAATATTGCCTACATTAAGGGATTATTTGGTATTCTAGTCTCGTTTTATCTATAGAAATGAATGTAAATATTAAATTTTCGAGTTCTGCGATCAAAATGTAATTGTAAATGTATTCTATATTTATTTGGAAAACTATTAAGAATTTTCTCATTTAGAGGCCAGCCGTGGCGCAGAGGCACAAACGTGCGGCTGTAAACGCGACAGGTTGTGGGTTCGATCTTCGATTTTCACTCGAGGAAATAAAGTATTCAATATTGTCGTTACCTCACTCTGGTAACAAGGCAATAGCGCGGCGTTAAGTTCCGCCACTCAACACGCAACGCCTCCAGAATATTGCTGAAAGTGGAGTGACTACAGAATGGTATGTCTTAACTACCTACTCTGCTATATGCGGGAAATCGTGTGAAACTGAAAATACTTTCTTTATAATCTTCTAAAAATAACTTATTTCGTTAAAATATCCATAGTTATTAATATTTCAAGGAGCAATCTTATTAAATGTTACATTTTACTAAAATAAATGAATCGTACATTTAAACTATAGTTCTGTAATGACTTTGTAAAGTAATACCTCAACTTTAAATTAGGTCGCAGCGAACACCACTCTCAAACTTTGTTACATACCATTGCCCTTTTAATACCTGTTTGTTCCGGTGTCTGGCTCTACAGTAATATGTGAATTTAGTTTTTCTTGTTTTTTTCTTTTCATATCTGTAGGCCACTCGTGGCGCAGGATCTCAAGTGGATGGCTGTAAATATCATAGGTTATGTGTTCAATTTTCAGTTCCCAATTCAAAGAAATGAAATATTTAATACTTTCATTTTCTCACTCTAGCTACGAGACCAAGCGCGGCGTTGAGTTCTTCCACTCAATACACAATGCGTTCAGAACGTTTCATAAATTCAATATCAGAAAGGTTTCGGCTGCCAAATACTGTGCCAATATCTCGAATGCGCTTAGAATTTATAGATTTTATTACAATAAAATCTTATATAGGAAAATAAGAATATATTTTAAGTTGTTTATTTTATGTTTTACAAAAAAAGTGAAAAAAAACCTTTGACTTGCTGATTTTTTGTGGCGACACACTCTGACCTCTTACAATTTTTATCAATATATTATTTTTCTATATAGGTATCTACACAATTTGTAAGTTTTCTGTTTCCGAGTTCGTGTGCAATATACTGTACTAATATAATAACGCTAAAGAGTTTGTTCGGTTGAACGTGCTTATCTCGGGAACTACTAGATCGAATTAAAAAAATATTTTTGTGTCGGATAGTCTGTATGATATCACCTTAGTCGTTTCTGTGTATTCTATAGCACCTGCGGTCACTGTTAGGTTGCATTTACACCATAGAGGCCAGTGGTGGCGCAGTGGCACGAGGTGTGACTGTAAAACCGACTGGTTGTGGGTTCGATCCCCACTCGAGGAGATGAAATATTTACTTAAATTTATATTTCCATTTCTTCGCTCTGGTGTTGAGGTTAAGCGCGGCGTTAAGTTCTGCCACTCAACACGCAATGCCTCCAAAAATCGGCAGAAAGTTGGAAACGGAGTGTCTTAACTAGGGGTCGCAATATCGGACCATTCAAGCAAAACCGGGATTTTCGATATCGACTTCAGAAAAATCCCAGGATCCCGGTTTTTTCGATATTTTAGTTTTTTGTACCAAAATTAGTAATTTTTCAAGTCTCTTATTTTTAGGGTTAAGTTAGGGGGGTATTTTTAGGGAAGTAGTAAATTAAATTATATTTACTAAATAAAACAATTTTTAATTATAATAAACAGTTTAATAATAAATCACTTTAGTAATAATATTTATCAAATATACTATAAAAAAATATACCTATATAATAATTTGCTACGAAAAATATCTTATAGGCTTAATATTTAACAACATATATTTTGCAGCGATGGGCGGAATTTTACAAGGAGATGTATGAATGTGATGAAGCCTCAGTCTCAAATGGCAGCGAAACGCTGAGTCTTGATGTAGCTGATGGCGAAATCATTGTAAAAGACGTTCTGAAGGGCTGTTGTGGGAGGCCCAAGGAGGCTTTAGACCTGGAAGAGGGTGTATGGATCAGATCTTTTCCCTCTGCATGATCACGGAAAAATTTTTGGCCGAGAACCAAAAAGCTTTCTGTGCTTTTGTGGACTTGGAAAATGTGTTTGACACAGCGAAATTATGGGAGATACTACTCCGGTACAATGTGAGCAGACCTTTGTTGCAGGCTGTAAAGTCTCTTTACAGAGAGCACCCAGCCTGCGTGCGAGTAGGAGCTGGCATGTCGCCCTGGTTTGACATCCGATCGGGTGTTAAACGAGATTGCGCCATGTCAGCTTGGTTGTTCAATTTGTATTTGAATAGCTGTCTCCAAGAAGTGAAGCAAAGTGAAATGGGAGTGAAAGCAGGTGACCTGAATGTGAGTTGCCTGTTGTACGCAGATGATGCAGTGCATATTGCATCATCAGAATGCGAGTTGCAGGCACCACTCTGTCACCACTCTGAAAGAAAGGTGTGAATATAATGGTCTAAGCCTCAATGCGAATAATACAAAGATTCTGATTTTTGAAAGAGATGAAGAAAGGACGGAATGCAAGATCAGTGTAAATGGAAAGATATTAGAACAAGTGAATGAAGTGGTGTACTTGGGAAGTATGTTCAGTAGAGATGAAAGATGCGAGATGGATGTGGAAAGGCGTATTGCTGCCGGTAACAAGGTTAACGGAGCCTTAGTTGCATTGATGAGATGGCGAAACGTCAGAACAACTGCGCGTTTGGCCGTACACAATGTCAACCGACTCTGTTATACGGCAGCGAAACGTGGGTATTACAGAAGAAGAATTAAAGAAAGATGAATGCCGTGGAGATGCGATCTCTTCGTAGGATATGCGGAGTCAGCTTAGCGGATCGAATCAGTGGTACCCAATGAAGAGGTACACAGAATCGCAGGTACTAGCGAGGATGTCACGGTGAGAATAAAGAAGAACGTGCTCAGCTGGTTTGGGCACGTCGAACGAATGAGTGTTGAAAGAATGGCAAAAAAGATTTATGATGGAAAAGTGAGCGGTAAGAGAGGTAGGAGGAGATCTCGGTTGACCTTCGAAAACAGTATTAAAGATACTGGAGGAAGGTCACGTAAAAAACATGAGGACCCCCCGTAGGGCATGTATAAAGAGATTCATGACAATGGACGAGGCGAAAGAGGTATGTAGAGACCGTAGCGTTTGGCGCTCCGTTCTGATTACCCCGCTAGGGATAAAGCGTGAAGTTAGTTATAACATATATATCATATTAATCAATATTAACGAAAAACAATAATGACACCTGGAACATCGACGGGCAAGAAAAGCGTGCAACAACGACGTGCAACAAAAACGCGCAACAACGACGCCCAATGAGAAAATACGGTATTCGTACGTTCGTTGGTCGGTTCGGTCAAATTCGGTTAATGTCGTAAAATTCCAAATTTTGAGGAAAATTCATCGCTTACTTTTGCCGATGTATGTTATGTACCATTGTATACCTTAAATAAGCCTGAATTTAATAGCAGGTTTAATTCGAATAACTAACTTTTAACTTTCTAAAATCCGAAAATATCGAAAATCCCGGTTTCTTGTAAAATTAAAACCGGGATTTTAAAGACCTATATTTGGTCCGATATCCCGAGATTTTTGAATCCCGGGATCCCGGATTGCGACCCCTAGTCTTAACACTAGGTTCCCTCTGCCTACCCTGCTGTGTGCGGGATACAGCGTGAAGCTGATTTAATTTAATGTTTTTCTTATAAGCCGGACCGAAACGATAGCTCTCATTGTATGTCAAGGGGCGAAACTCTACGCCTCGTTTAGAATCGTTGCCAGAGCAAGGAAATGAAAAATATTAAATATTTAATTTTTCTCGAGTGAGCATTGAACCCACAACCTCTCACGCTTGTGCCTGGCCTCAATGGTATTTAATAATCATTAAGTTATATGGGTATTACGTAAATTATTATCAACATAAATGTATTGAGAATGCAATAAATAAAATGTTAAAAATTTTGTATAACAATAGTATCTATCCACTAGATTGATGATGTTCAATTAGTAATGTCGTATTTTGGATTTGTTCAATATATGTACATATATAGAATTAAAATAAAAATATTTTCAAGAATCAAAGACTTTTATTTTAATAACGAATGATTGAATTAATATTTTACCTTTTTTTAACAAAGAACTGTCAACTGCAGAAAGTGAGGTCAAGGACTGTTGACTGTTTTTGTTAAAAATATATTGTACTTATTAAGAAAATGTATAAAAATTTTGAACGTAGCGGTATTTGAACCCGCGCCTCTTTGGAAACTATCCAAGCGGTCTGACCGACTAAGCCATACGTTCTTATCGAACTACGTCGAAATTCTTATACGCTTGTTACAGCTTATTTATGTTGTTAGTAACTCTGTAGGGAGATTTTTACAAATTTCCGCTACCCAAAGAATTATCCAAATCTTAGAATTATCGTTTGACAAGAGAGAAAACTATTTTTTAATATTTAAAAAAAAAACGTAAAGTGCTGTTCCACACTTAGAAAAGAAAAATACTTATTAAGAAAACATTATTAATATAATAAGCTCACATGTGTTATTTATCTAGAAATAGCTCCACTACACATTCAAGTAAAAAGGAAACATTTCCTTTTGAAACCACTTCTCTGATCTGGTGGAAAGTA
Organism: Heliconius erato demophoon; assembly: GCA_018249695.1. Taxonomy (NCBI): domain Eukaryota; kingdom Metazoa; phylum Arthropoda; class Insecta; order Lepidoptera; family Nymphalidae; genus Heliconius; species Heliconius erato. The sequence continues at coordinate 20,358 of DWQW01002685.1, forward strand.
TTATAAGGATTGATATAAAAGCGTAATAGCCAAACACATTCTATTAAGACACAGCAAGCATTCACTCATCACACAATTCTTTCTCTATAAGCGCGAAGATAAAATATAATATATATATATATATATATATATATATATATATATATATATATATATATATATATATATATATATATATATATATATATATATATATAAAATCAAATAATAAAATATATAGGTATAATAAAACAAAAAATCCGACTACATTAACAGTAAAAAAAGCCTATATATTAGAATGTCATTTTTGTCAATAGTTGTAACTTTTGAATACACACCATTGAAAATTTGTAAAAAATGTGGCTTCTTGTTTTTTTATCACTTACGCAATAAGTGTTTTATGATATTTTGTGTTTTTATTTTAGTAATGATTTATTAGTTTTGTTAATTAGTTAAGGATTATAAGACGTTAAGTTCCGTTCCATCCATTCATGCATTTAATTTTTTATCTTTACGCTGTATCCTGTACATAGAAGTGTAGGCAGTGGAACCCGAAATCTAAAAAAAAATCAGATTTCATTTCTTCGAGTGAGAATCGACCCGTAGCGTTTACATTTGCACGCTTGTGTCTGTAACCCCCTTCACATATGGTAGAAGTGCCTTCTGTCTCTCTACTGTAGGTGGTTTGTTGGTCTTCTGGCCACATAGGATCCACTCATAAAATCTTTGAAGTCACTCACCATAATAGGGGCAAAGATACAGTCAGCTCATTCTGCAAAAATCCATGGCAGTATGCGAGGCAACTAAGAAATCGTTGGCGGTAGTTTCGGTCGGATGCCATATCAGGCGACCCGTGACCACGGCGCTGGTGTCGAGGCCAAGCGCGGCGTTGAGTTCCACCACTCAACACGCTATGCCTCTAGAATTTGGCAGAAAGAAAGATTAACACTAGATTCCCTCTACCTACCCTTCTGTGTACGGAATACAGCGTAAAGCTAGTATAAGTTTAATTTTTTAATCATAGTAGTAAGATGTTACCAAAATCAATCTGGCACTTACTCTTGATAAATGATCTGCCGGTGAAACAATTTAAATAACTTGTTTGTTTTTTATTGATGTATTTAAATATTAAATTATACTTAAACGCAACGCAAAAGTAAGCAACCAACCTATTTCCTTGTAGATAAAATAGAAAAATCGAAAAATATAAAAAATATTTACCCATAAAAAAGAAATTAAATTAAAATTATTAAAAAAAATATGAAATAATTGAATTAATACAATTTTCCCATAAAATTACCTACTGGTTGAGGGGCGGTAAACTGTGTTTTACTGTAAACTATACTACGTTAAAAAGAACATCAAGAACTAAAAAGCTCGATTCGCCCACCGAGGGTTCCGTACAAAAAAGTCTCGACATTTTTCTGAAATTCAGGCTTCTTGGCTTAGCCAGAGCCCTTTCATCTCATCACCTCACTTGAACTAAAGGCTTTAATACCAATTTTGCCCCCCTTTTAAGGCTATAACTTTTTAGAATTTTACCACAAATGTATGTTGTGTGTGTTCAGATTTTTTCCGTAATTAGTACTATCTGTAATTGCTAGATGCCAAATTTCATAATTCTAGGTCAACCGGAAGTACCTTATAAATTTTGATTCCCTTTATAGTATCAAAGTTTTTTGCTATATAAGCGGCCATATCTTTTTTTAAGTAAATATAGAAATATGTTTTTTTCAGGAAATTATGGGACTGTAGATCTAGATAAATGGTTTAAATTTCAAATTGATATCACCAAGCGTTCCAGAGATAATGGGTCTTGACAGACAGACAGACGCACAGCAAAGTCTTATAAGGGTTCCCTTTTTCCTTAAAAGGTACGAAACCCTAAATACATAAAATATCTTAATAAAGATTTTATTTAGACTACTTCTTAAGTAAACCTAACTACCTTTAATGTTAATATAATATTAATATAGGTTGCTAACTAAAATTCAAAATTATTTTTATTTATTTAAATTCGGTGCCAAGACCTAAACAAAAAATTAATATTATAAACAGTTACCTAATCTAATCTAATCTAGCTTCACGCTGTATCTCTAGCGGGGTAGTCAGAGAGAACGGAGCGCCAAACGCTGTCCCTGCACACTTTCTCTTTCGCCTCCTCCGCTATCATCAACCTCTTCATACATGCTTTTTACGTGACCTTCCATCCACTATTCCATTCCATATCTTTGACACTGTGTTTTCGAAGGTCAACCGAGGTCTACATTCCTACATAAATGTTTTTTGCCATTCTTTCATCACATATTCGTTCGACGTGCCCAAACCAGCTGAGTACGTTTTTTTTCATTCTCACCGTGATATCCTCGCTAGTACCTGTCATTCTATGTATCGCTTTATTACGGATTTGATCAGCTAAACTGACTCCTCATATCCTAAGATTTCACATTCATCTTGCTTTCATTCTTCAAAAGTGCAGTTGTGTTGAGGTTTCGCCATCTCATCAATGTAGCTAAGGCTCCGTTAACCCTGTTACCGGAGCAATACGCCTTTCCACATCTACATCGTATACTTCCCAAATATACCACTCCATCCACTTGTTCTAATATCTTACCGCTAACTTAAATTTTGTTTAGGGTTTGATACAGCTGTATCATTTCAGACAACGTACATGGCCACAAAAACATAAAAATTTTACTAATATTATTTTTCAGTAAAGTTTAATTATATTACGTAAACAAGTGATTTTATCAAACGGAACAAAAAGTAATTGTAAGCTTCTTAAAAAAATTGGGAATAAAATAAATGAACAAAATCTAAAAGTGCAATATTATATAATAATACCTATTATCATACCACCATTTTGTGTTGTACTTCCTACAATCGTCAAATTGGTACAGAACCCACGGTGGGCAAGTCCGACTCGCACTTGACGGTTTTTTTATACAGAGTTATTGACTGCGCGGAGTGCTAATACGTGCTTACTATCGTCATTTACAGAATAGGTAGATACCTATTAAGCTGATAATTACAAACGCAAATAGGATAATCAGAAGTTGTTTATTTTTACTCAATCATTCGTAAGCGGGTTGCTTCTGTAATAAGTAGATTTACAAGCAGCCATGCACGTAGGATGGGAGAGAGCCGGGTGGTCCCACCCCAGAATAGCCTGGTGCCCACCCCAGAAATTTTAGTTAGCCTCCCCCAGAAAATATCTATAGATACGCTAATGCAAGCAGCACTAACACTCCTCAGCACATTGGCATGTAAAATGGAAAGCCCTCTGGAGGCACTGAAACAATACCCATGTAATATAAACATAAGATAAATAATAAGCAAAAAAATACTAACGTAGGTTAAGCAGATATGTATCTACTAACAAAAAGTTATATGGACTAAAATTCTAAAATATTTTTTTTTATTATTATTACACTAAATAAGCACCTACGTTTAACGCTTCGGTTACCTACAAAATAGAGATTTTGATAGTTTTTGTCTTTTTGCTATTAATTGTGGCACATGTTTTCCTTATGTACTTACTTTAATTAATTACAATATAAAACAAATTAAAATAGTATTTGGTAGTATATAAGAAAACTGATAACTTTTCTAAAATTTGTGTTTTTAGAGTTCAGTAACGTTAGGTAGAGGACCGTTTGGAGCCGCGTGTTGGTGTGTTAGTTCCAAGATACGCCGTGAACTGGCGTTTTTATGTGTCGGGATGTCTAAGCCGTGTAAAATGAAGGCTGGGCCTTTCAACTCGCTTGATCTGCCATCATTTATCCAGGTAATGTGACATTTCACTCGTCGTCGTATCATATATAGGTACATAATAATAATAATAATATAAACAAAAACGCATATAGATAATCCATTGTAAAACTGAATTTACAAACACATACAAACAGATAATCACAATAATATAAAAATAGCAATAGCAAAAAAAAATTATAACAAATAATCAATAAATATTTTTATATATTTTTTTTTATTTCTTAACAGTAAAAATACCATTTGTCTATTCTATATGTATGCAAATGAACACATTCTCTATTGTAGGATTTTTTTTTAATTAGAGACCATCAAGTTTAAATAAATAAATTTTATCGGTGAGTTTCTACAAATAACAAACTGCGTATTATTGTAATAATACATATATGTATGTATTGGTAAGTTATATTTAAGACTAAACATCTCAATAATCTCAATCTTTCTGTTGCCCCGTATGCGGGAGTGCATTTCGGAAATGACGCATTGAAAAAAGCATGTTCAGCGGTTTTCCAGAGCGGAGAAATAAAAATAGTTTTTTCCCCGAGTGGGAATCAAATACACTACCATAACGTTTACATCCAGGCGCCGTTTCATTGCGTGACTTTTTATATAAAAATGTAGTTAAATAATAGTTTAATAAGAACTAAAATTAAATTAAATCAACTTCACGCTGTATCCCTTACACAGCAGGGTAGGCAGAGATCCTAGTGTTAAGACACTCCGTTTTCCACTTTGCGCCGAGTTCTGGAGGCATTGCCGGAACTCAACGCCGTGGTTTGCCTCGACACCAGAGTGAAGTAATGAAAATATAAATGTAAATAAATATTTAATTTCCTCGAGTGGGGATTGAATCCACAACCAGTTGATTTTACAGTCACACTTTGTGCTCCTGCGCTACGACTGGCCTCAATCTGCTATTATAAAGATATTATAAAACAGAAAATATGTATACATATAAAGATTTAGAATTACTTTTTTTTTCAGAATTTGCATTTTAATTATATAAAATAACAAGTGGTTCTATATAATTACAATGTATAATTCAGAAAAAATGTTGTAAATTTTTAAAATTTATCACATATTTTTTTATCTATGCTTAAAAGGTTTTTAATATTAACTGATATTAATTATAATTTATAATTATAATATTATAATAAAGTAATAATAAAGTGTAATCAAAATATAATAAAATTTTGATTATAATCAAAATATAAGAATATTTTCATTATACTTTGTTAAAAAAAGTATAGTTTCTAGAATAGCATTGCAAATAAAATATTATTTCATTACAGATTGTTCGTGCAGCATATAGTTATTATGCACTATTGCGCCAAACATCAGAATAAATTATCTATTATTGTTAATTAGCCCTGCACGCGGATTTGAACCGCCTAACATAAAAAAATTATATGCGGGTTTCCCCGTAGGAACAAAAATATTATTTATAAATTAAAAAATAAATTAAATTAGCTTCACGCTATATCCCGCACACAGCAGGGTAGGCAGAGGGAACCTAGTGTTAAGACACTCCGTTCCCCACTTTCTGCCGAATTCTGGAGGCATTGCGTGTTGA